>PHNY01055486.1:7706-23484 GCA_003724115.2 Anethum foeniculum
ATACATACATATATAGCCACATCAAGAAGAAAAACCCATACCCTTTTAGTTTCTCATCTAATGTGCAGCTTTTACACTCTCATTTCACATTAATAAATATTTTTTTTTATAGTAAAAAACCCATCTTTGTATTTTTTTGAGAAATTATCCGATCTGATCTCAAACCCCATTCTTGAATAAAATCAAAAGAGTGGATTTTTAGTGGGTTCCAGATTTTTGGGTTAGTGACTCAACTTGGGTTTTGTTTATTATAGTGTTTTTGTTAGTGGGTTTGTTTTTTTCACTGCTTTTTATGTCTTGTATGTAATGATTGTTGTTTTGTATGTATTGTTGTTTGCAGTTATATAGGAAGGATTATGTTCACTGAAGGCCTTGACAAGTCTGCTCTTCGTTGGGTTAAAGAGGTTTGTTTGTCTACTTGCCCTTTCTACTAGGTTTGTGATATATGTATGTATGTATGTTTATGTATGTATGTGTTTATGTATGTAAATGTATATTGTGGTTGATGGGGTTGTGAATTTTGGACCAACTTTAAGATTTTGAAGATTTTGAATGTTTGCTGTGGACTTGTTCAGTTGTTTGCTTTCTGTGAATTTTTCGATTAGTGGGAGGGCTCGAGTTTTCTGGAGTGGATGGTGATATTTGAGTTTAATGTGTGTGTGTAATGTATGTTTTATGCTTATGTGTTGTGTGGTTGATGGATTTTGGAATTTGGTGCAATTGTATGAATTTTATGAATTGTATGGAATTGTGTGATTTATGTGATTTTGTCAACTAGTGGAAGTATTTTGTTTTTTTCCCCTACTTGAATGGTGATATTTGAATTTGAATTTGAATTTGGATACAGGGTTCTGTGAATAACAAGAAAGAAGTTCCAATGTCGATGTCTAGTCAAAGACCTAGAATAGACCCTGTTTCTAATGTTAGAGCTGGTAGTAGAGGTTTTGGGTTGCCTCCAACTTCGAAATTTCGGAGTGGGCATTTGCCGGATATGATTCCAGTTTCAAGAACTATTCCTCGTCAGTATGATGATAGTAGATCGGAATCGGAGAATGATATGAGTACGGATTCGGAGGAGGAGGTTTATGGAGGGAGGTATTCTTTAGATTCGTCGCCGCAGGATGATAGAGTGACTAACAGTGCAGCAGCTAGAAGGTATTCTAATCCTGTGGAAAGGAGGGTTCAGTATGGTAGTGATAGTATGTATTCAGAGGATGTTAGTTCGTCGAGAGAAACGGTTGGAAGAGGGCGTGGGGCAGTGGTAGACAGACTGAGGAAGGGTGCAAATAGGTACCCTGTTGGAAGCAATGGCTATACAGAGGAGGAATCATCGGATTCTGCTGCTAGCTCGGAGTTCTCGTCCACTGTGCGAAGGAGTGATATAGGGGTGCCTGGTAGCAAGGCATATCTGTCGGAGGGATATGCTTCTAGCGTGCCTTCATGGATAAACAAGCAATCTGCTTCCAACAAGGTATATTCTGTTTAGTTTGAATGTTTACATTTACTGCATTAAGGACAGAACTCTAAACTTTGTTATCTGATACTAGGTTAGCATTTTCTCCATCTTAACACCCACTTTTACTTAAATTTGTTGAAAAATAACAACAATATAGAATTTTCATGTTTGTTAACTTTTGGTATGAGATATCATATGCCATGTTTGTTGACATGACCTATGCAAGTATTGGTGAGAACATTTGTATGCATTATTTAAATGAAAGGGGGCAGAATGTAGTTTGATTTATTCTAGATAATTTATTGCATTTTGGTGGGTATAGTTTACTTGCTGCAACAAATAGGTGCCTATATTTTCTGAAAATACAAAAAGGTGGCTGTAGCTTAAAACACTTTTCAATTTAGGGTGGCCGTTAAACCTTTTCTAACAGAACTGACAGAAGCAGGGGTATTTTGGGAATTCAGTTTACTTGAACTTGTACATGTCGTTCATTTACATCAAATCCATAATGAGGTTTTGTCGACGATGGTTGTTTCCGCTGGCTTCGTGCAGCTGCTTGTATTTCTTCCAAGACCATGTTTCCAACTGTTACTTCTATCCCAATGTCCTCGATATCAAGTGTAGGATCTGTTAAAACCAGTATACTTCTACAATAGGATGGATATTAGAAACCAATTCAGTTATATCCAAGATGCGAACACTTTGAGGATTTTTTTATTAATGTGCAAGGAGACGTATACCACATATCAACAGCCAACCTTTCACCCATGACTTCAACTGCCATATGGTTGAGTTCTATTACACTCAGTCTATTTAAATTTCACCAGTCTATATATAAGCCAATTTCCATTAAACATATTGTTGTAAATTAATCGAAATGCTCACCAGAGTACAGTCAGACGCTACAAAATGAAGAACAATTTTAATAAGAATTAAAAAGAAAGCCCAGACAGTTAACGATATAATTGACCCAAGGTCTGATACATTACTTGAGGAATTAAAACCCTAAAATGGACATGATTATGGTACATTAAACATATATCTGAGGACACTAGCTAAGGCTAAATTCAAAAAAATTATTTACCAAAAAGTCATAACATTACATGAATGAACTTACAGAGATAGTCAGGTATTTTTTTTGACCAAAAGCATGAACATTCTTCTCGCTTTGCACAATCCAATCCATGTATTAGAGAATTTAAATTTAAAATTTTCACGTATTTTTGGCGGTACAGAGATGGCGGATATTGGGAGTAAGATGCAGATGGAGAAGTACCAAGAGTAGATATATATGATATGTATTATATTAGCTTTTAACTCTAATATTCCTACCTTTTAATTTGAATTTGTTTTTCAGTTGAAAAATTAACAGAGCTTGACGGTAGCCACCAAATTAAAAAAACAGAATATAAGCTACAGCCACCTTTATATTTGAAAACTATAGCCATGGATTTTTTGTATCAGGTAAATAGCTACCAAAATGCAATCACTCTTTCCTAAATAATTTCTTAAAGATATCAGTTCTACATAGGTTCTTCAGTTGTCTCATGATCTCTAGAGATATCATGGATATGTGTATGTTTGAGATATGGATGCATTTGTTGGGGCATTTGAGTATTTAACAGTACACTCAAGGACTAAGTTTGTTGATCTGTTAAGATATTTAACTAATCTTCTCTACCAGAAGTATGCTTATGGACATGAAGTTGTAATGTTGTTTATTTGTTTTCAAGTTTTGTATTTATACAGAAATATCTTTTTATGCCAAATTTCATTAGTTCAACATGAAAATTTCACACCATATTAATATGAAAAATTCGCAGAATCAGAAGCTTTCTGATGATGATAATCCCAGCGCACCCCCTTTTTCTGATGCTGGCGGGGAAATCAAGCAAGAACAGATCCCTGTCTCCACTAGACTGAACGGCATGCCTTCAGCAGCAGCAGCAGATGGTTTTGAAAGAAAAACTACAACTGCTAGTTTACAGAATAATATCCCACAGGAGACACCTAAAACTTCTGTGAGGTTTGTGTTTTCCCTCAAAATAAATATTTAAAGAGGTTAACAATGGGAAGCCTTTTAATATGCTATATATGTATATCAGTAAGTTCATGTAGTTAAAACTTGTATGAAGATATTACTTGTGTTTTATTTACAGGGTTGCAGCTAGTGCAGAAAATGGCGTGCCTTCAAGTTCATTCCCTGCTCGGCTTCCAACATATCATGCAAGGTATATTTTCTTTTGATTCAAATCTAAATTTCTGCCTTCAGCTAGTTTGTTGCAAATAAATTTACCTTTTTTTTTAAGTTTCTTTTTAAAATTCTACAAGGTATATGCTCAATCAAAAATTTATTGTTCGTATACAGTGCACTAGGTCCGTGGCATGCTGTAATTGCATATGATGCATGTGTTCGACTATGCCTTCATGCTTGGGCAAAGGGTTGCATGGAAGCGCCAATGTTTCTTGAGAATGAATGTGCATTATTGAGGAATACATTTGGGTATATGCCTTTTCTATTGTTATTTTACACTATGCCATTATGTCCAACCAGGCTATATTTGCCATGTTTTTATGTTCATCTGAAAGTTCATCACGATAGTTTGAATAATGTATTTCCTTTCAATTTCAAGAATGACAACTGTGATTTGTGAATATTGTTTATATTCTATATATATCTGAAATTTTTGTATTCTAATGTTTCGCTTCCAGATTACAGCAAGTCCTACTGCAGTCAGAGGAGGAACTGTTGTTGTCGAAGCGTTCTTCCGAACTCGCTGGCGAAGGAGCTATTCCCAAACCCAAGAAAATGGTCGGGAAGATGAAGGTGCAAGGTAAAGTAATTGGAGAATCTGGATTGGATATATTTTCTGATTTGCTTTGTGCTCAAGTAATGGACGATCTTTGTTGTGCAGTTCGAAAGGTAAAAATGTCGCTGGACCCACCTACAGGATGCAGTTTTTCAAATGTAAAAGCACCAAAGATAAAGCTGGATGTTATAAAAGACCGCTTCTCCAATTTTCAATCAACGGTCTCTTCTGGATGGCAAGCAGTTCGGAGTGTTCATTTTACACCTCGCGTGTCTGAAAATGGTTCTTTTTCGCGTCAAAGCTTAGCATATGTTCAGGCCAGCACACAATATCTTAAACAAGTATCTGGACTCCTAAAAACTGGTGTAGCAACTTTGAGGAGCAGTCCATCTTCTTATGATGTTCAAGGTATGTGGTTCCCCTAAAATACTCAGGAGTGACATGCATTCTATTATCTCCTTTAAAATAATATACTATCCAAACTGTATTTACCAAGATGGTGAATTTATTCCATCTTATTGTAGGTTCATGTCTGTTAACCACATATGTATTCTCCTCCATTTTAATCTTCTGTTATTGATGGGTGTCTAGGGCACTTTTGTGCAACTTAGTTGTGTCAATTTACTGTTGTCATGTTTTTGAATTTTTAACCAAAGAAAACCTAACATCGAAGCTCTGTGTTATTTGTGTCAGAAACTTACTCCAGTTTGTTACGACTCAAAAGTTCAGCTGAAGAGGATGCCATTAGGATGCAACCTGGGTCCGGTGAAACCCATGTATTGTAAGTAAAGTTTCTGCTATTTACATCTCTTTCTAGCTTTATCTAGCTGCACGAACTAAACCCTAATGACCTTGCAGTTTCCCAGACAGTCTAGGAGACGATTTGATTGTTGAAATCCAGGATTCCAAGGGAAAATATTATGGTCGCGTTGTGGCACAAGTTGCTGCCATCTCTGAAGACCCGGTAAAGTTCTTCCCCGCCTCTTCAAGCATTGATTTGAACTTTAGATATTTTGATATATCTGGAAGTTTGTGACTAGTATCAAATATTCCATGCAGGGTGACAAACTTCGTTGGTGGTCTATCTATCGTGAGCCAGAACACGAGCTCGTTGGAAAATTACAGCTCTTCATAAATTACTCAACTACTTTAGATGAGAATAGTCATCTTAAGGTAAGGCAGTTTTTGGCTTCTAAAACATACAGAAGCCCACAAATTGGATTTGATTGCCTGTTAGTAACTGAAATTAGATTGTTTTTTGTACCCGTTTTAGGGTAAAGTTAATTTAAGTTCCAATGCTATTACTCCTATTTTTACAATCGAGAAATTTCTAGATCATATCACTTGGATGGGAAACGAATATGACTTCTATAATCACACTTAACATGATGAGGAAAATGAAACAAACATAATATTTGTGGATGTCACAATAACTTTCTTTTTGTTTTTTTACTTGCACCTAAATTTTTGGAACCACAGTTCTATAGTTACTAAAATTTTGGTCAGCAAGGGGTGTGATTATTATATGACTTAATATATCGTGCCCATGGTTGCCTCTAAGGATAAGATGCAAGACCAACCTGGGAACTCATTCTTCATTACTGCTGTTATGCAGGATTAAATTTAATGCCTCTTTTTGTTGATTATGTCAACACATTTTCTTTCTGAAAATTTGACGTTTTGTTACTGCATCAGTAAGACTTTCTTTTGATGCGGGTTATGCATTCTACAATTGATCGCATCTTCTATAAAATTTAAAACATTTTTTGTTTGGATATAGTGTGGCTCTGTTGCTGAGACGGTAGCATATGATCTAGTACTGGAAGTTGCGATGAGAGATCAACATTTTCAGCAAAGGAATTTAGTAATCCATGGTCCATGGAAGTGGCTACTCACCGAATTTGCATCATATTTTGGAGTTTCTGATGCATACACTAAACTGAGGTACTCGGATGCTGCTTGTTTTTTCTTGGAGTGTTTATTAAAGCAACAAACTTACCTAAGCAGTTTCTGACAATTAGACCTCTATAATACACTGTTCAGGTACCTTTCTTATGTGATGGACGTTGCTACTCCAACCGCAGACTGCCTTACTCTTGTGCATGATTTACTATTGCCCGTGGTAATGAAGGGAAACTGTAAGAGCACCCTAAGTCATCAAGAGGTAATTCATTTTGCATGCAAACAACTTTAGTAGCAGTGTGATTTTTAATCTTGTTATGGTGCAGCGTGCTAGTAATGAAATTCTTTTATGTTGTATCTGAATGCACTACGTTCTTACCGAAATGCCAAGCAGTTGTATGTTTTCTAATTATTCATGTGATATATGTGTTTGTCAGAACCGTATCCTAGGAGAAATTGAGGATCAACTTGAACAAGTCTTTGCCCTTGCTTTTGAGAATTACAAGTCTTTAGATGAGTCAACACCATCAGGGATGATGGATGTTTTCAGGCCAGCTACAGGGCGTGCAGCACCGGCGTTGGAGCCAGCAGTTAAATTGTATAAACTTCTACATGATATACTATCACCTGAAGCACAGAACAAATTATACAGTTACTTTCAGGTTCAGGAAACTATACGTATACAATATAATATAAATGATTTTTTGTTGATAGATGCCAGTTCTTTAATCTTTAAGCCATTAAATATATTCAGGCTGCTGCAAAAAAGAGAAGTAGAAGGCATCTGACGGATACAGATGAGTATGTCAGTGGCAACAATGAGGGCATGCTGGTGGATGTTGTTACAATCACGACTGCATATCAGAAAATGAAATCTCTTTGTACGAACATCAGGAATGAGATTTTCACTGATATAGATATCCACAATCAACATATACTTCCCAGGTAAGTTATATTCTCTTCACATTACTTCACATGAATGTTTAAAATGAATAGATATTTTAGACTGTGGACTAGAACTTTACTACTCCCTCCGTCCCATCCATTTCTTTACAGTTTTTTTCTCATGCTCGGCACGCATTTTAAGGCTATTATAAAGTATAGTTCCATAATTTATTTTTAAAATTTTCTTTTTTTAAATATAAGTTCAAACATTATATTTTTATTTAGAAGGAAAAAAAATTTAAAATAATTTAGGGAAGTATACTTTATAGGAGCATTAAAATGCGTGTCGACCCCCCGTCCCCCAATGTAAAGAATTGGGTGGGACGGAGGGAGTATATATCTTGAAGTTCTTTGCCTTCTTTTGGTTATTAACACTTATTTTAAGGTTTTAGGAGGATACAATAACTTTTTCCTTTAGGAAAATTCTGCTTCAGTGATAAAATTAAATGACCAAGGAATATTTTATTAACTTATATTACAAGTATTTGCATATAAGCTTAGCATTGTTACATAGTTATGTCGACCCTGGAAAGTTATTTTAGTGTTTTGTCCTGCGGATAGCAGCTAAAATTCTCTATTTCTGTTGTGCAGTTTTATAGACCTGCCCAATCTTTCGACAGCTATATATAGCGCAGAGCTATGCAATAGACTTCGATCATTTCTCATTGCATGTCCACCATCAGGCCCTTCACCTCATGTGACCGAACTTGTCATTGCAACAGCAGATTTTCAAAGGGATCTTTCTAGCTGGAGTATCAAGTAAAATAGTTTCTGCATCTCTCTTCAAAACCTTAGTATATGTACAACATGTTACTAATTATCTTGTTATTTACCAGTCCTGTCAAAGGAGGAGTTGATGCAAAAGAACTGTTCCATTTGTACATCATGCTCTGGATCCAAGATAAGCGGCTTGCTTTGCTAGAGGCATGCAAATTAGACAAGGTACATTTGCTAGCAATGATCTTGTATGTATTTCACTGCCCAGTAAAAAAAATTAGTTTCATTGTGCATCTTTGCTGATGCACAAAGCAGCTGTTTCTTTTCAAGGTTTTGAATTTAAAGTAATAAAGGAAAGGAAGCCTCGGAAATTCTCATCTTGGGAAGTGTTGCTCTACATGTATATTTATCATAAAAAGGTATTTACTTGTAGGTTAAGTGGTCTGGAGTGAGGACGCAGTACTCAACAACTCCATTTGTTGATGAGATGTATGATCGTTTGCAAGATATCCTAAATGATTATGGTATCATTATTAGTCGCTGGCCAGAATATACGTTTGCTTTGGAGAATGTAAGTGATAGACTTTCTTAACCAAGTCTTTATGCTCCTGTTGCTCAATGTGGTTGTGCATAGTACTAAAGGAGTATTGGCACGAATATGCATTTCTGGTTTTGTTTCCCTTTTCATTCGGTCACACTCTGGTTTTGTGTACACTACCCATAGCAATCTAAATATTGTCATCCAAGAACAATCATCTAATAGGAAGTAAGTATGAAGTCTAGGTTTTACTGTTTTATGAAACAAGCTAGTAATCTTTCTTGATAGGCACAATTGTGTAACAGAAAAGAGTAAAAGAAAGAAGTAAGGAATGTGCTGAAATTTGTTCTTTAACAGATACCTGTATATTAGTTAGAATTTACTAAGGGTAGCATGCAGTTATAACGTTTAAAGTGATATTTGTTATCTGCAAAAAACAGGCTATTGCTGACATTGAGAAGGCAGTTGTGGAAGCCTTGGACAAACAATATGCAGATGTTGTATCACCATTAAAAGAGAACATGGCTCCCAAGAAATTTGGCCTCAAATATGTGCAGAAGCTAGCTAAACGATCTGTAGGTCTCTATGTCGTTCCTGAAGAGGTACATTTACTTTGCCAAAAGCTCACACACCATATATTGTGTGTATAGATGTGATGATATATCTGTATGTGTGTGTGTTCATCTGGCCTCAAATTTGGTCATTCATGCAGCTTGGCATTCTATTAAACTCAATGAAGAGGATGCTTGATGTTCTCCGCCCAAAGGTTGAGCATCAACTGAAGTCATGGGGTTCATGCATACCTGATGGAGGAAACACAGCCCCTGGAGAGCGTTTAAGTGAAGTGACAGTGATGCTCCGATCAAAGTTTAGGACTTACTTACAAGCTGTTGTAGAAAAGCTTGCAGAAAATGTGAGTATCTTTTATATTCTACTGCTGTTCTAATCTGTCATCAGTGCTATTTGCCAAGATCCAGTATATGTCATTAGGGCGATTTGCCCAATGCTAGGATCCAATATATTAGATTACTATATCCATCTGCCAAATGAGTTTGATCAATAGTTGATACTTAATTAAACCGGTGATCTTTTATTATGCTAATAAGAATTGATCGATTCAAGTTTAGGACTTATTTGCATGCTGTTGTAGAAACGCTTGAAGAAAATTTGAGTATCTTTTGTAGAAGAGTTAAAAGAGAATCTGATTATCTTTTTTTAATTCAACTGTTGTCCTAATCTCTTATCAGTTCAATTTGCCGAGATCCAATATATTAGATTGCTCTTTCATATGCTAAAATAGCTTGACCCATAGTTGTTTTCTAAATTGAACTGGTAATCTAATTTTGTGGTTAAGAATTAATAAGTCTTGAACACGTAACTGAAAGATATCATTGGTATATGATTAATTTATACATCATAGTCATATAACTATCGCCTTGTGTACATGCTACACAATGTTTGTATACTATCTAGAACTTAACTGAATTGTTCATATAATTTTTCATTTGTACTAGTTGGATGTATTATATAGTTTTGTTTGTCATTGTTGCAGTTACCGGCTATGTATAGCGTTATTTGTTGTCACGGCGCTCGACTAGTCGACTAGTCGGTTTGAGTAAATGACTGGAGAGGTCGACTGGCGAATTGTCGACTAGTTGGTCGACTTGTTCGACTAATCGTCTGACTTATCGACTAGTCGGTTGACTTGGTCGACTAGTCGGTTGACAAGTGCTAAATCCAATCAAAATTTAAAATGAAAAAAATAAAAAATTCTAAAAACATACTCAACATCAGCAATTATCAACATGCTAATCTCAGTTTTTATATCTTTGCGTGTGTGTGTGTTTATGTATGTATAAATTGATTAAAACTGAATATACATTCAGTATAATCAGTTTATATACTGGTACAGTCAGTGTATTTATGTGTACCTGGAAAGGAAAAAAAGATATGTTTGTAATTTACATATCTATTTTGTGATTGATATACATATGAGTATGGGAATGTTAGAATTTTGTTGTAGGAAACCACGTATATAATTATTTAATTAATTATTATTGATTTGTCGACTAGTCTACAACTAGTCGACTAGTCTCGACAAGCTGGACCTCTATTGAATTGACTCGACTTATCGACGTGACAACCATGCCGTTAATCGTTTATTATCTCTAGTTATATGATTATATGAAAATCTGAAAATCCACTTTTCTTTATGTTGATTTTTGTACTGACCCCAATTTTTTCCGCATGTTGCATGTTCTCAGACAAGGTTACAGAATGGTACAAAACTGAAAAAGATTCTTCAGGATTCCAAGGAAAGTGTGGGTGAAGCGGACATAAGAAGCCGCATGCATCAACTGATAGAGCAACTATCAAATACTATAAATCACCTTCATACAATTTTTGAAACGCATGTATTTGTTGCTATATGTAGGGGATACTGGGACCGGATGGGGCAGGTAGAGAATCACATCTTTAGTTTCTAACTAGCAGTCTTTCACAATAATTTCACTCATTTAAGGTCTGTGCTGCTACAGGATGTCCTAAGTTTCCTAGAAAACAGGAAAGAGAATAGATCTTGGTACAAGGGTTCCCGCACTGCAGTTTCTGTAAGTAGCAGCTTGCCCTCTATTCTTTTGTTAATTTTAAGTTTTGTTTAGCACTACATCATCAAAAATATGGAATTCATTTTTGTAGAGTTTCAAGTGTGTAAATGCTAGCTAGAAGAGTATAATCTGGATATTAAGATATATGTCAGGAACTAGGGTCCCTGATTTTCTGATTTTTGACTTTTTTTGTGTTTTTCTGATTTAAGAAACTAGAAATGCAAGTAAAGTAAGCTAACCTATAGCTAGGCTATAGAAATTAAGCTAGTTTAGATGATAATCAGAAAAAGATTATAGTAGAATAGAGATAGCTTGAAGAAGAAGAATGATTCAACAGAGTTTGTTGTAGACAGAGACAGTGCAGAAAAATTAGAGAGAGAAACAGATTGGTGGAACTAGCATGCCTATCCATTAAATGCATAATGCATACATAAACTGAAATACAAAGTCCAGAGTTGTATTATAGTACTACTGATTCCAGCTATTAAGCAAAGGACTAAAGTCCCCCCTTCTGGTGGCTACTTGTCTATATTTCCCTCTCCCGAAAATATCCTATTTCCTATTTTCCTCGGGGAAGGGCAGAGAATCAAAGTACGGGTTGGTAGCTTGGTGTCTTACTTCAGATACAAGGAAACAAGTAGAGATTGTGATTTTTTTAGTAGTTACATACTCCCTCTGTCCCAACCATTTCTTTACAGTTTCCTTTTTGGGATGTCCCATCCAATTCTTTACATTTCAAAACTTACCCAAAATAGTTAATGGGTCCCACCACGTTATCACTTTTCTTTCCTTTTAACACTACTTTTTACTCCACTATCTCCCTTTTATACATTAAAAATCAATGGGTCCCACCACTTCACCCACTTTTCTTTCTCTTTTCTATTACTTTATACATATTTCTTAACCTCCGTGCCCAAACCATATGTAAACAAATGGCTGGGACGGAGGGAGTATAAATTTGTATACTAGTGATTTTTTTTAGTAGTTATATATATATATATATATATATATATATTGTATAGAGGAGGGGGAGTGAGGAATTGAACCCGAGACCTTGGTCATGGAGGACGAGTGTCTTTTCCACTGTGCCAATATTGCGATCTTTGTTACTGATCCGCATATATATATATATATATATATATATATGTTTTTCTTGTAAATCAAGTTTATATATATATATATATATATATGTTTTTCTTGTAAATCAAGTTTCTAGGACTTGTATAGCCATCTTAAACGTATTTTCTCTTGATTCCTGATTCACTCTGCTACCAATTTTCTTCTTCCTTTGATGTCTTGAGTGAGATATTGTGATAAGCAGATGATTACAATGCACATTGACAATGCGTAATCCATATGTGCCCTTGGAATTATATATCTCTGCACAAAGTGATATCCTATTCCCCATATGGCTCGACTATATATAAATATTTTTGCAAATGTGATATGTTGTGTGTGAGACAGTGTGCGTGTGTGAGTGATATCTTATGTGCAATAGTTTTAAGATATATTTAGTTTGTTCTGCACGCTATGTTCCCTAGATTTGGCTGGAAGTGACGAACATGGATGTGTCCAGTGTCAGGCTCACAAGTATCGAGTGTCATACCATGTCTGAGTGTCGAACTTCGTGAAGTGAAATTATGGAGTCAATGTAACATAAGATGCATGTATTAATATTCTGCGGACTAGTATCTTTTATAATTCTCTACTTCTATTATATTAAATCTTTTGTGTAACTGTGGACATATTGTATACTCCCTCCGTCCCTCTGAGATGTATACGTTCACTGTTTGCACGCATTTCGAGGCTCTTATAAAGGATAGTTCTATAACTTTTTTCTAAATTTTTTTTTTCCGAATAAAAGTTTAACGTCTAAACTTTTTTTCAGAATTTTTTTTATTTTTTTTAAAGTTGTGGAACTATGCTTAAAATGAGTCTTAAAAAGCGTGCCAAAAAGTAATGTATAGAATTCAGGGGGACAGAGGGAGTATTAACTAGACTATATTATACATTGTATATTAAGTAGACTATATTATACGTTGTACAAAGGGCCGAAAATGTGATATTACAAGTGACACTCATTCACTGGATATCATACAAATTAATGAGCAAAACTTTGATCTGAATTAAAACAAACTTCAGCTGAATTCCGTGTGAAACTTTAAAAATTGTATTGGGTATAATTGGTGACCTATTTGTCCTATAATTCTTTGTACACTACATCTCTAATTGGCCTTTTTCTAATGAGCAAGGATTTTTAATATCCTATACCTCAATTTTTGAGTCCATGCGCCTTTCTGCATTTCTTACTTCGTGACTTTACAATTATCTCTTGCTTGCAGATCCTAGATGATACTTTTGCATCTCAGTTGCAGCAGCTGTTGGGGAATGCCCTTCAAGAGAAAGACCTAGAACCTCCTAGATCAATCATCGAAGTCCGCTCAATGCTATGCAAAGATACCACCAGTCAGAAGGGAAATACTTACTATTATTAGCAAGAGTCTTTATGTTGTAAATAGTAGATATGCGGGAGGCTGGGACGACATGTCCTGATACAGTTTTCCTTATGCAAGAAGTTACTAGGTCATCCTCACCATTCATGTTGGTTTGTTAAAAAGATGACCATAAAAAGCCATGCCATCCCCTGTTTCCGGCTATCGAAATTTTGTCCAAGGATAGAAACATCAAGTTGCTAGTTTCACTGAGAGCCCAAATTTTTTTTTTGCAACTACATTTCCTTATAGAAGCTAGTTCATTGACATTCATGCCTATATATATATATATATGATGACGATTATTTAGTGTCTGGTTATAGACTTGTAGTCTTGTGGATGTTTCTAGTTCATACAAGTAATAGTACTAATAATTTTGAGAGTCGGAAAGGTAGAAATCTCTCGTCGCGCGTGTAAATGTGCTGTAAATGTGATCGAGGAAAAGCGCTAGTGATTTCTGAAACATTTTCTTCTGGGCTGGCATAATTTTTTTTTGAGTAGCACATTAACATTGTTGACTAATGTCATTGTCTCTCAATTTTTTCCTTTTATGTTCATAGATGTTAAAACACACATTTTGCCTTTTAACCAGCCTAGAACCGACTTATTTACGATATTATGGGATCTCAAATTTGTTATTGGTTTGTTCATGGTAATGAGCCCATTACTTATTATTTGGATCAACTACAGCATGCATTATATGTAATCTAAAAGCTGTTCCATGTAAAACTAATAAATGTTAGTTCCATTTTTTGATCTCTCTACCTTGCTGGAAATGAGTTGAACCCATAGAGCACTTTAGCCATCCTAAATGGAGATGCTATATGCCATGTTTGCATCAAACTAGCTGCAGGCTTTCCTGATCTCTGCATATATGCTACTTGCATTAATGTTGTCAAAGTTTTTATCTCCACAAGAGTTGTGAAGAATTAACACCACCCTCTTGCTCCACCACGCTCCGATACTTTTGTGATGTTTGTTCTCGTCCTGTGAATTTCGCTTGTACATACGATACTTGTTATTCCAGCTCCTTATTACCATCACCCTCTTAATATCGTCTACCCCATTCTGGAAATGCATCGCATTTTAATCGATACTGTGGCATCTGTAGGACTGTAGTAACATAGTTCACACTTGCAACCGGCTCTACTGTTTTCACAAAGGCACATATTTAGTGCATGTGACATGTGGTACACATTTCAGCTGCGAGGACCCTTAATTATGACATATATAAGTGGTTTAATTAGTTATGTACATCAACTCTTTTCTAATTTGTCATGAGCTAATGTCTTTACTGTTTATCATACCTTAACTATACACAGTTGGTAAATGCTTTCAGATATGAGATTGAAGCTGGAGCCATAGATATGAACCTGATCTAGTACAATTTTCTATGGATAGTAGATAATCACTATTGGATCTCGTTATAACCCAGTGTGGCAGGATCAATATTAACAGATTGCAACTGCATGACAAATGGATTCTATTATTACTGTCAGACTTGTGATATGAAAATTGATATCTGTTGTGTATTTTTATCTACCAAGATAGTAAAGCATAATTCTTACAAACAGCACTCCCTTGCTCTGCGTCGATTTTCCAACTCCAACTAGAGCGTAAGCAAGATTCAGATTTTCATGGCATGGAATATGCCTGTGATGAATTTCAGTTTTGCGCATTTTATCCAAGTAGGATGAATCCCAAATATGATCTTCATCCCATAACCTTGAGACATCCTTCATTTAACTTGTGAAGGACAACAATCAGTTGTGAGCTTGTGGCTCTACATTGTGGTAAATATGATCATTCTTTTCACTCGGATTGCAGCAGTTGGTACCTAATATCAAGTTAGAAGGGATCATTTAACTTGGTTTGGCAGACCACAAAAACAGGTGCATTGTCTATAAAGAGGTCTGCAAGAAAGAATTATCCCTTGTCCTTTTGTGGAAATTGAGAGCCTGGCTAGAAGACCAAGATATTTTGTAAATGCTATGGCTAACTTGTCTGCCACAGATGTGTTAAAAAGACCTTGGAAAATAACCAGTCAAAAACTTCTGAGATTAATGCACTCATAAATTGTTGTATTGCTCTCTAGTTATCACTGGAATCGTGAAGCTTCGTTGTGCATTATGGTGAATACTGGCACTAACTTTACTAGCACTCGGGGTGGCATGTTTACAGTACTAAAGTTATAGAAATATTTGTCGTTTTAATTAGATAAGAGACTGGCAACTCATTTTCCTAACCAAAATCAGGCCCCCCCCCCCCCCCCCCCCCCCCCCCCCCCCCCCCCCCCCCCCCCCCCCCCCCCC
>PHNY01055587.1:0-34528 GCA_003724115.2 Anethum foeniculum
CTCTCCCCTCTCCCTCTCTCTCTCTCTCTCTCTCTCTCTCCCCCTCCCTCCCTCCCTCTCCCTCTCTCTCTCACACACACACACACACGTAATTGAGTTTATTGTTGTTTTAATTGAAGATTGTTTTTGTTTTGTGTTTTGTTTTGTAATGTCATTTCTATTTCTGTAAGTGAGGATGTTTTCAAAAGTTAGTTTTTTTTTTTTAATAAAAAGTTTTGATTTTTAATATGGGGATGTGTTTGTAATAATTTGGGTGTGTGGGAATGTAGTAAAGATTTTTAGACTTGGTGTTTTTTCTTTGGAAAGTTTTGATCTTGGTGGTTTAGAGGTTGACATAGTATTTTTTTTTCATGAAAGTTGGGACTGGAGGATTTTAAATTACAGTAAAGATTTGATTTTGATTTTGCATAGAGATTTTTTGAGGAAAGTTTCTTAGAATTGGGCGGAGGATATGTTTTCTCTGTGCCTGTGGAAATTTGGGACTGAGGGATTTGAAAATACAGTAAAGATTTGATTTTTGGCTAAAGGAGTTTTCTGAGTAAAGTTTTTAAGAATTGGTCTGAGGATATGTTTTTAAGAATTGGTCTGAGGATATGTTTTTGTGTGCGTGTGTGGCGATTGGAACCGGTAGACTTGGAAATGGAGTAACGGTTCATTTTATACATTACCAGAGTGTTTTTGAAAAAATGTGTATATAATTTATTGTATATATGTGTTATTTATGTATATACACTTGTGTGTGTGGGGAAATTGGGGACTGGTAGATTTGAAAATTGAGTAAAGATTTGATCTTTAAGTTTTAAATGCATTGACATACAGAGAAAGTATTTGAAGAAATGGTATATAAAATTTTATAAATTTTTTAAATCTTTATACCCCACATCTTCGTATTTCTGCATTTTATGTATTGTTTTCAATATTGGGTCTTCTAAAAGTATCCAAAGTAGGAATACAGTATCCTGCATCGGCCCACAGTGAATATGAAGAAGTTCATGCTTGGTTACTATTATCTGAGTTGCCACTTACCAATAGACACCACTATACGAGATTAAGCTACTGTTAGGGATCCATTATTAAGGTGAAAACTGAAATGGCATTAGTTTTTTTTGTAGTTTTTGTTGTTTCAAGTTCCTGTCTCTTTCATTTTGCAGAGAGTTTTTGGCTGTTTGTGTACCATTTACGTACTTATGCCTCTTAGAGCATCTCCAATAGTCTTCTAAAAGCATCTCCTAGAGGCTCTTTATACAAGCTCTTCAGTGAAAAAATAAAGAGTATTGTCAAAAATAGAGCTTCAAGAGATTTTTAGAGGCTCTTAAAAAACTAAAGAGCATTCTCTCTCTCCTCACTTTTAAGAGCCTTTAGATGGCTCTTAACTTGTTTTTATCACTAAAGTATTCATTTCCTCCAATTTTTTCACTACTTGCACATGTTTGAATTTAAATTTTTGGTATAGTGAAGTTGAAATATGAAGGAGTTACTATAGAGAGCATTGTTGGAGTTGGCACGTTAAACAATGTAATAACTTACTAAGAGCCTAATAATTTATAATACTTTAAGGAGTCAACTAAAAGATTGTTGGAGATGCTCTTATGCCATCTTGTTGGTGAGGCGTCTTTTTTTTTTCTTTCTTAACTACCTTTGTTAATGAAGTACTCTGATTATGGTCTCTAGGTTTCTCATCTTTGAGCAGCAGAGATTTAGAATGGTATTTCTTCAGCCCGGTTGATAGAAAATATGGCAATGGGTGTCGACTCAACCGTGCCACTGGCAAGGGATATTGGAAAGCAACTGGTAAGGACCGTATGGTACGTCATAAAGGTCAAACTATTGGAATGAAAAAGACACTAGTCTTTCATAGTGGACGAGCACCAGATGGTAAACGAACCAACTGGGTGATGCATGAATACAGACTTTCAGACGTAGAATTGCAGAAATCTGGGGTAGCACAGGTGTGAATCGTGGTGATATTAAATCATATCTAATGGTACATAACTTCTGTTTCAATTTTGAACTTACAAAATATTTTTTTTCTTGTCTGGGTGGAAAAGGATGCATTTGTGCTGTGCAGAATTTTCGAGAAGAGTGGTTTGGGACCACCAAATGGGGATCGATATGCCCCATTCATTGAAGAGGAATGGGAGGATGAGGCTGCCTTTTTGGTTCCTGGAGGAGAGGCCGAGGAGGAAGTGGCCAACGGTGATGATGTGAGGATTGGGGCCAGTGACTTTGAAAAGGTTTGTTTTTTTTTTAATATGTATAGTGTACCGACTCGCAGCGGATGTTTTGATTGCTTGTTGTACATGTCATAGTAGTAGTAGTATCAAACTGGTTGGGCTGTGAACTTTTTGTGTCAATTTGGCAAGCTGTTAGGTAGTTACTTCATTTATGATCAAACTATCTACAATCTTGAAAGACAGTGCACGCTGCCAATGCTTCTGTTTTCCTAGTATATGTTTAATGTATTGTTAAAGTTAAAATTTTCTCTGTGCAGCTTTTGGAGGCTGCATGACTTTGAGTTTTTTTTTTGCCAAGTATAACTTTGAGTTTTTGTCTTGTGCATATGTTCTGATGTACCTTTGTCTAATGGTTATGGTTTTAGTTGGTTCACATCCCGTAAAACAGTGCACATTATATTAATTTTATGGTAGAATAGCCTCATAATATATCAGAGTATGAATATATTTTTTTTTGTTTGATTATTTTTTATATTTAGAATAGTATAATATAACATGTGTAATTGACCGATCCGCCATTGCGTCTACCTCAATTTGGTCCTAGTTGGTGCAAGATTTCCTTTGTTTAAGATGTTACAACTTCATGTGTCACATGGGTTTGATTGCTAATCTGACATTAACCTCTGCTATACTTTAACTGCACATCTGGTTCTCTGCTGCTGCAATGACAAACCATCTTCCAAATACATGTCACATTATTATACTTGTTTTCGTATAACTGCAAGTAGTAATATGTTTCTGTGTTAGATTTTTGAAAGTACTTCTACCCTGTCTTTTCAGCTGGTTAAAATTTAGTGGTTTTAGCTACTGAAATAATTACCTTTGATTATACATCAGTTTATACAGGATGCAAACAAGGCTTCAGTTTCTCCAAGTGAAATACCAGTGGAATCTCTTGGTATCCCTTTTGGTTGTAAGAGGGAACGAACCGATGATTGCCCTTTAAACAGTGAGGCTGATCAAGAAACAGTTCCGATGTTTGAATTCAAAAGGTCAAAGCATAGTGATCCATCCTCGGAAGATTCAACTACAACAAGCCATGACGTTGTGGCCCCATCGACAAAATGTACTCTCTTGGAGTTTCCGTTGTTGGATTCAATCGAAAACAGAGAGAATCACTCCAGCAACACACTTACGTTCGATGCCTCTAACCTTGAAAAATCTGTTCCCCCAGGATACCTGAAATTCATAAGTAATCTGGAAAACGAGATCCTTAATGTTTCTATGGAAAGAGAGACCTTGAAGATCGAAGTGATGAGGGCCCAAGCCATGATTAACGTCCTTCAGTCTCGCATCGAGTACCTGAACAAAGATAACGAGGAGTATCGAAGAATGATCCAGGGTAAATAGCTATGCTGGTGACCTATAACAGTGAGCTTTCTAGTTCTAGGTTTGTACTCTTCATCGTAATCATTGTTGGTAGTTGCATTTTGTTCATCTGCTGCCGAGTGCAAATGAACACTCTTTAGTTTTAGCTCATGCATGTTATCTGAACTGTGTCTCTTTTAATCAAAAACGGCTTAGACGATTAATCGATGCTCAAGGCTAGATGTTCATTTGCCAACACAAAATTTTAAGATGTTTTTGCTCGAGCAGGTAGCTCACATGAATTCTCCCATCCGTGGTCCACGGGTTGAAAATAATACAATAATACTATAATATTTTTTTTCTAAATGAACTATATAAGAGTTGGACTTGGACAAATTATGAATGAGAAAGAAGAATCCCCCATATGATTATGGTAAACAGATTTCACACGTCTTCTTCACTATAACAGAATCTCATCAAAAATAAATATAAAATTTGCTAATATGAAGTGCAATATGTATTGTGTTGCCCGTAGAACACTTTAAATTGATATGGGACCCAAAAAAATTATAGACTTTGGAATGAGGAAAGTAGGGGTGTACAAATGAATCGCTCAACCGCATTAATCGCTCGCAGCCGAACCTCGTTTTGCGGATAATCACGAAACGCAGGTTGGTTGCGAATGAAAATTTTAGTAATCGCTTATTTGCGATTTTATATTTTAGAAAATCGCAATCGCAATCGCAAACCGCTAAATATATATTTATAATAAAATATGTTTTATATCATATAAACTAATAAGTAAACACATTTATTTTGTTAAATTTTATATTATTTAATATTATAAGATTAATAAATTAACACTACTTGTATAGTTGTGTTATGACTTAAACCTAATCCATTACTTTAAGTCTCAATGTTCAAGTCCGATTAGTCAATTACCTAGCCTCTCAAATCTTAAACTCTCGTTGCGCCTCGTTACATTATTTTTTATTAGCAGTTTTAAGTCTTAAACTCTCGTTGCGCCTTCTTACATTATTTTTTATTAGCAGTTTTAGGACAGCAGGATAGCCAAACACCGGAATTTGAAGGAGTCCTGCAATTTATATTAATTTTTACTCATTAACCGGACACTTTGTATTTTTTATTTTTGAATGTTGACTTATCAAGCAACTGGGACTTAAATTTATTAATATTTTGAATTTTTTTTTGTGATTTCTTAATATTTTATATTAAGTGGTTGAACCGCAAACCAAGCCGCAATAACCGCAAATTCGCAAACACAATTGATACGATTAATCAACCGCAAGTGCGGTTGCGGATGAAAATTTTCTAAAATCGCTCTTTCGCGGTTTGATTCGGCTTTTACCCCAAAATCGATCCGATCCGAACCGCGTACACCCTAGAGGAAAGGATTAAGATATCATTCTTGATCATGTGTTTGGTTGAGTGGAGTAATGAATATATTGAATTTAAATATTTTTAATTTATTAATTTTTATTGACGGAAAATATTAATATTATTTTATTTTTATCTAGTTTTGAGTTGTTGATTTAATTTTTGGTCAAATATTTACATATAATTGTATGTAAAATAAAAAATATATTTGATTCATGATACCCATGTTTCATACCCACCTCCCTCCTAAAATATCAAAAATTCATATTCTGGGGATTTGAGATATGAGTTTGGATGAATAAATTTTGAAACCAAACATCAAGTATGAGTTTGGAATGAACAAAACCCATACCTGATACCTGAAAAACTTGAACCAAACAACCCCCTTAACGGGTTATACTGGATTGAAAAGAAAAATTTGTATTATATAAGATTATTGAATTTATGATAATTTTGTTTACACATATACAGTATATTTTTATTCTGTATGACTCGATCCATTAATTTTGCATAATTTTTAAAAAAAATAATACTTAAAATTACTTTTATCGACTTCTAATAAAATATTGTTAGTTTTAGATCAAATGAATTTTATATTGTATAAAATAAAATTATAAATAGCGTTTGGAATCCGGTAGGAAGGAGGGTTGGAGAATCATGTGCCAAGCAATGTACCACGAGTTATGACTTTTAATTAACCAACCATAGAAAAACAAGTAAATATAATAATCCTAATAATAATCAAATGAAATTAAATTAGTATATTAAATTAGGTAGCAAAAATCAAATTAAATACATACACGACCCTATAAAATACTTGTCGCAACACGATTATAATCCACCAAAGGGCGTAAGCCTCTTTTTTCTACCATCAATATTAAAAACCCTAGCTCCCTATAATATCATCATCCTTCTTTCTCAATCTATACACACAACAAAACTTGTATGGATATAGACTCAACTTCGCTCGCGCCAGGCTTTCGATTTCATCCGACCGATGAAGAGCTCGTGCGCTACTATCTTCGTCGCAAGATCTGCAAGAAGCCGCTTCAAGTCGACGCTATCTCCGAGATCGACATCTATAAACTCGAGCCCTGGGATCTTCCAGGTTGATTTTTGTGGTTTTGATTCGATTTCTGTTTGTTTGGTTCGATTTTTTGGTTAAAGTTTTGATCTTTATTCGATTTTGGTTTTGTCGTAAATCGGTGTGTTTAATTGAGCTGTTTATTGTGATTATGTGTGTAAAGGTGTGTGATTTATATGGATTGTGTGATCATGTGGGGTGATTACTTATTTATCTTGTGTTGTGATTGTTTAGGATGATGTTTGGAAATTGTGTATGTTGCGATTATATAAGTTGTTTGATATGAATTGTTGAATTTAATTGTTTCGATTGTGTTTGTGTTGTGATAGCTTTGTTTAACTTATACTTGAGGTGTTTGTGGTTTGTTGAGATACATGTTTGTGTATATTTATTGTCTAATGTCTGATTAATTTAATTAGGAAATAGTATGATGTATGGTGATTCGACCACAAATTCTCAGTTTTGTGAAGAGAAGAGTACTATAAGAAAATGCAATTTAAGTGTGGGGGTACAAATCACATCACTTTATGAAGAGAATGGACTAGTTCTATTATGGTTGGGCTTAAACTAATACAACTTGATAAGACGGCCTAAAATTAACCCCTGTTGTCTCTTGCCTTGTACTTGCTATGATTACACAGCCAAGGTTACTCTAGAATATAATTGTTAATATCTATTGGAAAGAAATTGAACTGTGTCATGTACACAGGCCTAAGAGGGGATCAGTTCTTGGTAAGAGACTTAAAATTTTGCTACATGTATTGTATATGTTGATTTTCTTGCATTTTCATAATGAATTTTCTTCTTTTGGCTAGCCTATATATGCACATCATGACAAATTACATTTAGGTTATTCTCAGATGCAACATCCATTGTCTCCAACTCACCCTCTAAGTGCCCTCCTCCCTGCCTCTTATCAGACAGGGTTGCAATTTGGCGCTTTGGGCACTTAAAGGATTTAGTTGGTGGAAAACTACAAGTAACATAATATTTCGCATACGGGTATGTTCTTCTCTGTGCGTAGTCTTTTAATCTGTATGCATGCACAGTACACTAGTAATCATGATCTAAGGACTGAGGGATAAAGTTGGGACATGTTATCTCTCCAGTAGTAAGATTAAAAGCAGGTTATGTCTACTCTAATTTAGGTAGTTCTTTTGCTCACTATCATTTCTTCTTTTAGTAATATACATTTGTGATGGTGGTCAAATTTTATCTTTCGTACTAAATTTGTATACATAACACACACACACACACCTGTATATGTATTCAGGCATGTTGATGCAGGACAAAAGCAGTGTGAAACAACAAATGATTATTATCCTAAAAGGAATAGATAACCAATGATTATTATACTAAATTAAAACATAACTTATAGACTATTTAATTGGCTTCCAGAGTCTTCTATATTGTTCCCATATTGTTTCACTCTGCTTTTGTCCTGCATCACATGTGTAATTGCATGATGTATTACTGATGAGACCTGTTTGATGGATCATAACGTTTTATATCAATGAATTTAAAACAATATATAGGTCGGCTATATTTTTGGTGAGTTATAACTTATACAGTATATCTTTAACATTTTCTGCTTGTCTCTCTGCTATACACATGCTAACTTTTTGTAAACAAGATTTACTTCATTATCAGCTATTTCCATCCTGAACTGTTTGTGTGAATGTTGCATTTCAGATAAATCTAGGCTGAAGAGTAGAGATCTGGAATGGTACTTTTTCAGTGCACTTGATAAGAAGTATGGAAATGGTGCAAGGACGAACCGTGCAACTGATCGAGGTTACTGGAAGACCACTGGTAAGGACAGGGCTGTTTACCACAGGTCTCAGATAGTCGGGATGAAGAAAACTCTGGTATATCACAGTGGCCGGGCTCCTCAGGGCAAGAGGTCTAACTGGGTCATGCATGAATACAGAATTGTTGATGAGAATATGGAGAAGTCTGGATATCTGCAGGTGGGGTTAATTTCAATGTGTCAGATTATTAATTACCTCTTCCCTAGTTAAATGCACATACAAAAAAGTGTTTTGGTTTTAAGATGAAACTACGATATGTTGATAGAACTGCTTATGAGGTTCAGTTATGTTTGAAGAGGCTTACTGCTGTATGGTTCTTGGCATATTATTTTCTCTAAATAGATCCCAAGTTTTTGGGATCCTAATTTCTTGCATTTATTCAATAAGCAGGATGCACTTGTTCTGTGCCGGATATTTCAGAAAAGTGGTTCTGGGCCTAAGAATGGAGAGCAGTATGGGGCACCATATCTTGAAGAAGAATGGGAGAATGATGAGTTGGCCATGGTTCCAAAGAATGATGTTCGTGCGATGGAACTACCAGTATGTGATGATGTTTATCTGGATGGCAATGATCTTGAGCAGGTTGGTCACTATGTTGTTAAGTTTTCATCTCTTTAAGAGTTCACATATATGCGCGTGCATATTTTGGTTTGTCACCATCTTGCTATGTTCTAATATTCCTGTTTTATGTACTTAAAGAGTACACGTCGCCCTTGATGTAGGATAAGATTTAAGAAGAACGAAAACAATCAAAACATAAGTTTGGGTCAAAGTATTAATTTTAATTTAATTCTCTGCTCCGCATCGGCCCTTATCCTGATCACACAACTTTATGATTTTAGAGCTTGTCATACCTTAAAGGCATGATGACATTTTTGTATGTTAAAACTGTTTAACTACAATTTAACAAATAGTACCAAGGTTTAACATGTTATTAGTTAATCTTTAAAACAGAATGTTTAGCATGAATATTTATAGGGTTTGACACAGATGCACTTATTCTTCAATGCATAAATTATTAATGTTAAAATAAAAAATAATGCAGTCCAAATTATGAACCCTTAGAGAGACTGTAGTTTAACTTATTTATCATTTAATTTAGATTTCTATACCGCAAGTCCAAAAGGTGAACCCTATCATGAAATAAAACGTATTGTCTAATTTACTTGATATATTTATATATTTTATGTTTTAAGCTTAATTTACTAAGGTCCAACATGTATGTATATATTAGTTGAACCTTGGTCATATATATATATTGAACCTTATTATGGAGCTTTCAATCTTCTTATGAAAGATATATGAAAAGTTTTATTTGTAAAAATTTTAGCAGAAAAGGCTTATTTATTGCTTTCAAATTTACATAAAAAGTTATTATATGCATCTGCTTTTTACCTTTTTGCTGTTCCCTTTTATTAATATTTACTGTATGTTTTTATTGGTTTTCTTCAGATTTTGAATGCCGCTGATCCTTCGTATGATGCTCCTATTGCTATTGCCACTGGGGATGGAAATGATTATGTGCAAGGGCCTTTAAACCTCACTGATAATGCACAAGAGGCCTGTGTTGTTATTAACCCTAATTATGTCCAGGAGCAGCCTAATAATGGAGCTATGTATAGTTTGCCAGTGCAATACGGCATGGATAAGAATTCTGTCAAGCATGAATATCTTGGTGGGCCAAGCAATAACGGTGTACCAATCAACAGTTCGTGTCTTGTAAATGTGGATCAGATACCTGATTTATCCTTCGTAGATGCGACTGATAAGCTTCCATCTGGCGATGGAGCATTTATTGAGACTAATGATCTTCAGCAATCTTTCAATTTGGATGATCCCTCTACCTTTGATATGCTCGATGAATACCTTCAGTTCTTTGATGCTACTGATGACAATTTGCAAAATATGGGTTTCCAGTACTCAGATATGTTTGGAAGTGAAGAACTTCTTTCTGATTCTGCAGCATTATTTCCAAACGAGGTAACATTACATACAATTTCACAACTTGGTTTTGTCTGGCATTCGGTACTGACTGTTCTGTCAATAGCTCTACTATCAGGATGCAAGCAAAGGTACCAAGCAAGAGACTGGTGGAAGTCAGCAATTCGATGGGATCAGCAAGGATTTTGTATCTTCTTCAAAGAAACCCCAGACAAAATATCAATCAGGTTCAACACACTTCTAAACATGTTACCCATTAGAATGGTGTCATCTTACTATTATAAACTATAGAACATGCATTGTGCCATTTTGTGATCACCGGTTGCATATGTTAATTTTTCTTTCTTATTGCAGATTCCCAATATCAGTTTCTTAAGCAGGCTAGTAATTTGCTGGGGGATGTTTCTGCTCCTCCGGCACTTGCTTCAGAGTTCCCTACCAAGGATGCAACTCTCCGACTGAATTCTGCTTCTGCCAGTTCGATCCGTGTTAGTGCTGGTATATTAAAAACAAGGAATGTGACTTTGGGTCGTGCAGGAGTCAAGTGGTCGTATGGTAAACATGACCTTGCCAACATAGTCCTCTCTGTTGGCCTGTCAAGGGCTGATGACTATTCCTCGGACTTCCAACCATCATCTGGCATTGTCTCTGAGAAAGCTAACACTACTGTTTCTTGGGGCTGGTTCTACTTCTTATTAATGTGGGTGCTTGTCCTAAGCTCGAGTTTCAAGATGGTGACATATATCTATTCGAGTTAGTGCTTTTGTGGATTCCCGGGTCTGCTAGAAACCTTATGGATCCTGCTGATCTATAGGATCAATTTGGTTATATAAATACCTAATATAAGCATGAAGGATTTCTCTCTTCTTTTTTGCCTTGGTTCGTAGTTTGTGTATACTGTGGTATTTACTATTAAGGATGCTTTAAAGTTTAAACTCCTAGAAGTGCAACCGTCTTCATCCTACAGTTTTGTTAGCCTCATAGATCGAAGTCATCACAGTAACTTGCGGTCTGGTGTGGGTTGACCTAATTTAGTAAAAGTATTATCATCTGACCTGCCCTGTTCCTTTTTGCATTGTTTTCTATGTGATAATGTCATTTTTTAGGGAATGGTTTACAATACTAAGTCATGGAAAGGCATACACCTTTGTCATTGCCCTTGATTCTCTTTTGCTGCATTTAGTGAAAGAGGTAATGCACAAACTTATGATGCGGTAATGGACAATTATTATCTGGAAAAAGTGGTGTTAATGCATAAAGATTACAATTTAACAAATTTTTTAATGTGTGCTCAAGGGCACACAATAAGCGATGAGGTTTCAACTCGACGATAATGAACTCCCTGCATCACAAAAAAAACTCTACTAATAATAAGAAGTAAAATTGAAAAACTGGTTGACTTAAATTGGCTAAATTGAGAATATAATTTAAAGTGAGAAGTTAGTAAAAACCGAAACATTGAATGGAAGGTAAAGGTAAATTTATATTTGATATATTATTCTTTTAATCTCTCTAAAAGCGATGAATGGAGTCACATATGATGAAAATGAAGAACTGAAAAGGGTGGAATACTGAAAAGGAGAGAACTGCAATCACAGTTGGGTGCACTTAACGTCCAGCAAAGCGTTGGGTTTGCACTTTGTTTGGAAATAACCCAGAAACTTTTGAGGAACGAACTCGAGCATTAATAAGCAGTAACCAAGTTTTACAACACTTCAATTAAGAAGAAAAATGGTATCAAAGATCGAGTCTGAAGAATTACGAGTAGATTTTCCGACACTGGGAGCTTCTAATTGACTATACTCCTGCAGTTTGATTATTTTACATCTTACAAAGCGGGGGACTCTGGACCAAGGATGAGGAATATAAATGTTCCAAAATTATTGGAATTACAGAAGCGTAACTATAAACAGATCTTCATCGCAGTCTTAGACTCGAGAATTGAAGCACAATCAAGATCTTCTTTTGAATATGACATGCAACTTGATAAATTTTCCGTTTGTCATACACTAAACAACTAGAACAAGCATGCTCTTTTGAATACATAAACCAATTTACCATTGTTGTTTTGACAGTAACAGCCAAGTTGACAGGACCTCGAAGTTCTGACTTAAATTAACTCAAATGGTTTTCCATAAACAGAAAAAGGTTTGTGGGCTTTAGAAAAGATATACATTTCCAGTCAAAAAACCACACAATTCCGATCATTTATTCAATGTTCTGCTACTAAAAGCCTGAACAGTATACAGAATTAACATACATTGAAAACCCTACCCATGACAATAAAAATGTCACTGCTTGGATAAATAAAACAGGCTTTCTTCTTCTCCTGTCCAAAATTGACAGTGTTGGAGGGTTTGGAGTTCACATATCGGCTTTCCTCTTGGCTTGCACTGCCAGTCGTGCATCTCTCTCCCGCTCAAATTCTCGATAATCTGCTCGTTGCAAGAAAGAAACCTTCTCTAAATATTGATTCCCACTCTTCTTGTAAGCATCCAGCTCATCTTCCAAGCCCTTGTTTTCATCTTTATACTCCCCCCAATCCTTTTTGGTCTTGTCAAGCACACTAAGCTTTGGTTTCTTTTTGATTTGCTCAAGAATAGAGTCTATTGCAGAAGGGGCACCACCCACAGTTTTAGCCTTTTCTGCTGCTTCTTTCGAATCAGCATCAACAAGTTTCTTTACTTCAACTTCTTGACCTGCAAAGTCCCGAATCTCTGTAATCTGCAAAATGATAAGAAATTTTTCAGGATAAGCAAAAGCAATACCATACAACTGAGTGATCAGCAAGGTAAAGACAAGCACTGTAGCTGCTATTACCAAGTTAAAAGAACATGGAATCAATTTGGGTCTAATTTAAGGTTGGTTAAATAACGGAAACAAAAAATATTAAAAAAAAAAACACAAACTGAAGAACAAAAAAAATTCATACCTCAACTTTTCCTCTTCCCGAAGGGCCAGCCATGGCGGCAGAATCTTTAACAGCTGAAAGTGCTGCAGCAGCGGCTAGCTTCATTGACTCATCACTGACGCCATTCTGGGTTTTATCAGGCTTTCTATCAAGCGAACCTACCTGATGTGACACCTTTTGCTTTGGTCCTAGACCAAGGTGTGTCATCCAACTCTGCAAACTTCCAAAAATTACAACAGTATTCTAGGAAATAACTTCAAATTATTTAGTATTCATTGATGCAGAAGAAGGGTGAAGTTGTTAATACAGGAGATACTTGGGAGGAAGACTTCTTAGGAGTCTTGTTTACAGTTGTTTTATGCTTGTTTAATATTGAATTCAGCTTCTCAGACGATACTCCTTTATTCATCAGCTGCCATACAGCATCAACCTTATCTTTCTTTTCTGGTACAACTGCAATCACACAATATAAATCCACAAGATCAACTTTTAGGTAACAGGTGTCATAATTTGTAAGAAAAATGTACTATGTTCATATAATTTGAACAGCAGTAAATAAAACTATATATACCTATATGTATACAAACACACACATGCACGGTCACACAGTGTTATCCAGTGCAGGAAAGAGGCAAGCATTATATATAGTAAGAGATAATAGTTATAAATTAATTAAGCACGAACACATTCTGGATCTAGAGATGTAAAAGTTGCTATATACCCGGTTCTGCAGGCTTAGCCTGCGAGCTTGACTCATTAGGCACTTCTCTCTGTGGCTCAATGGTACATGAATTACTTTCCCCTGCAATATCACAAATTCAATATTAATCGTGTTTGGCTTACCTTCACAATTACTTGTTATAAAACATCATAATTTAAAGAAAAAATATATATATGTTTGATTCGTTTAATTGTGAAATCCAGCTAGACGTGTGACAACGAACTTGATAGGTAATAAAAAAGTTAAAGAAATGAAAAAAAAGGCAGTGATGGTATCAATTTTGTCGAAGTCGAATTACAAACTGAAAAATTTACAAGAACTTAGTTCTAATTTTTTTTTTTACAAGTCTCTTTTACTTCACTAATCATTATTTAAAAACCTATTAAACTGGGTCTTTAGGTTGGTTTGACCAACTTATAAGCTTGCAAAATTTGGCCTCTAATCTAGTTTGAGGAGAACTTTGTCAGATTTATTTAAGGAGGATTGAAGAAACAATATATCAGTGAGGCTTTCAGATCCAAAATCATAGAAACAGGCAAACAAAGCAATAATAAATCCCTCACGATAAAACTAATAACAAGAACAATTTTCCTCAACACCAATCATAGAATATGGCCCCGCATACTAAGAAAGCTACACGGCCTTTAGCTTCTGTTAAAGGGAACATACGTTGTAGACACAGTGAAACTACATGTAACCAGCCTAGACCTCCTGCATATATGAGAGAAGTAACAAGGGTCTACTTTACTACTATAATAAATTACAACTCTGTCGTCAATGTTTCAAGACATAATCTTATGGTAGCATGTGACAAGAATGAAACGAGTAATGATAGTACAGAACTACACTATGTTGCAGGTGACAATAGGCTAATAGGTTCAACAGCAGCTATGACCTTGAAGGAGTGGTGTCAAATTCAGTAACTACGGTTACTTTCATAATGAATCATACCAAATTAGCCCCTCTCAACCCCTCTCCAAGAAAAAAAAAAACTATTGCAGAGAAAGACCCACAACTATATTAATATACAGCAGGTCACCTAACACAACGTAAAACCGATAATGAAGCCAAAACAGGCCATCACACTTCCATATTGTAGGTTCAAAGCTGTACTAAGTAGTCACAGTTACTTCCATCTAGCAACATGGATCCAAATTAGGTATACCAGTAAAACTAATCAAGCATGATATTGATCTATAAGAAGCAACTCTAAAACACTTACTGACAATTGCTTAAAACCCATGGCCTTAACTTACTATCTCGTATCTCCCAACCAATGTATCAACCCATTCCCTAAAAAGCCATTGGTTAACAGCATGTTAACAAAACCCAATTTCTCAACCATACAATTACGATGACCCTAAACCCTAAAGGCTAAAAACCTTTTCATACAATATTAAAAAACAAGACTACATACAAACCTTCATCAAGAAAATCACAACAAATAAAAGCTTCTGTTCCAAACAGGGCAAAATCACATCTTTCTTTCTTTCTTGTTATCTTGCTAAATAAAAATCACATTTTTATGTGTTGTAACCATGCAAAGACTAAACCCCATTTGAATTTCAACTCAAAACCAATCAACAATACTTTGTAATACTAAAAAAAAGCAGCAAACTTCAATTTCCCAATTAAAATTCAAGATTGCTCCATAAACTTTAAAAACCTATTTCAAACAAAACATGACAACCAAACAAACCCACATCAAGAAAATTACAAGGGCCAAAAGTTTAAGTACCATAACAATGAAAAATCACATCTTTATATGTTTTTACAATTTAATAAACAAACCCCATTTGAATAATAACTTAAAATCAATCAAGAACACTAATTAATTACTCAACCAATGAACATCACTTATTCTTGTATAAATTCTTGAAAAAAACAGATCAGTTCATAAACATACATACATACATACAAACATATATACATAATTTAAACAAGAAACAAAGGGAGGATAAGAACGTTAACAGATCGAGAATTACCTTGAGCTGCAGCCATTATTTCCAGAAAAAAAATAAAAAATATGAATCCCAGAAACAAATAATAAGGGGACAGATGAAAGACAAAACTAAGAAGAGATAAACACAAGTCAAGTTGGGTTATAGATACACAAGCGTGTGCGTTCAGTTCAGGGGTCTTTGAAAATTTTAATTTAATTTGATTATAAATTTTCTATAAGACTGATTAAATCATTCGACTATTAAAATCTGATTATTGTTACTATATATTTTGTTCAACAGCATATCTTTTGATAAGTATTTAATATATAATAATATTTAGTTAATTACAATCTATTTTAATATTTATCATTTAATAGAGATGTGTATTAAGATTAATAAATTAAATATCACCATAAGATAAGTAATTAGTGCTCGGATTACCCTTTAGTTCCTGCAAAAATCTTGCCGATTGTGATCACCTTACAGATTTTTTCAACTTTTAAATAATTTTTGAACATAAAAATATTACATATAGAAAAAAGGATGAATATATTATTATATAAATAGCGCCTTACTGTTTTCCAACGTGAAAATATATTACGGATTAATATTTGATACACTTTTTTATACTACATGGTAATTATTGTTGTTTTTCAATAAAATATGAACACGAAAATGCAAAATATGCTACAATTGTGGGAGTACGTATGTGCAAAAAAATCGCGTGAACATGATTTTATTGGACTTTAAAATGTTACATATTTTAGAACAGGTTTGAAATATTGAGTAAAGGGGTTTACTCTAAAATATGAAGATTATTTTTGATACGTGAGCCGGGTCGGATTGTACGAGCAAATTTTTATTCCTGTTTATTTTTATTGATATTTTTCTTTTTTAAGAATTTTATTTAAAAACATGTATTTTTTTAGATTTTTATATAGGAAAATTCAAATTTGTGTTCAAATTTTTTGATAACCCGAGCTTTATCCGGACATTTTTATGAATATATTTATATTGTTTAAATTTTATTAAAAATACTATATATTTTTAAATTTTGTATAGATAGCGGATACAACATCCACAAGAAAAAGGATGACATTTCCACAAATTAAACTTTAACTTTGATACTACCTAATCCCGAAAGAACTAAATCTTTCTGATAGCATTGACATGCCATAGGATTACCAAGCAAAAAAACCCTCCAACTGGATTTACAAAAATTAAAGATTGGCTTTATTATACACTATGGAGAGAAAAATAGACAGAATTACAACATAATAATGAATTTTAACTTTGATCAGATGAGGCAAGACTAAATTATTAGTTGAGCATTAACGTACAGAATTATCCCTGTCCCATTTAAAAATTTTGATAGAACTTGAAAGTACCAGTACTAGCTTTAGACAATTTAGCCAAAAAAAAAACTAATCTACAGTCTACGCAATAATCACGTTTTCCTATTTTTGTCATTCTTCCTACTTCAAAACGTGTACACGATGAGGGGTTAGAATAACGATAAAACTACAGCTGCACAAGGTGAAATGTCCGCAGGCCTCCCATTCTTCTTTAAATCCCGGAATTCAGACATTGCATCTATACAAACTACGTATTCACAGCCCGTCTATATCACCCCGGTAAAGCTTTCCATAGATACTCCAAATTTTCTTTTCTGAAGAGTTGACAACCGAATGAGGGGGCAATCATCTTAGTTCACTGAAGGACCTGTCAACCGGAAGTCAAACATATAATAATTTAGAATATTCTAAAGCAAAGCTGGACTAATTTGCAAATTTTGAGTTCTTACAAGCACCTGCTGCAGGCCTTTTACATGATTATGAGAACCTAATGGCATTCACCCCTTAATAACCTTTTTGGCTTTTCTGCAGAAGTCTTTCACGAAGACTTTATCAGCAAATGTTAGAGGAAGTTCTTCGTCAGCAAGCTCTCTTTGGTCATACCAGCATTCTGAAGAGCTTCTATGTTTTGAGCTGTTTCCCTCGTCAGATTCTACAGTTGGTTCTTCTGGTATATCACGGTATAAGTGTTTTAACATGAAAAGGGCCGTATCATAACATCTCCAATAATTCCTGTGGAAGATAAACAACTTTAGGAATATTGTCATAGGGTTAAACTGTTACAAGTTAAAAAGGCCAAATTTAGAAATTGATAACATTGATAGCACATCAGCATGCTAATATTGAGTTACAACCACTCACAAAATATAGAAGTAAAGAAAGAATAAAATGCGTCACTGTTGTATACTTCCTAAAGAGCAATAATCCAATTTCACATGACATACCATGCTTGCTCATACAAAATAGGAACTTGAACCCTCGACCTCCCGTGAAGGGATTGAGAGAGACACCATAGACCAGAGGCCTTTGGTCATTCATATTCAACTTTGTCTTGAAACAAAATGAATCAATCTGCCAGATTCTAACCTATAGTTGTATAGATAGCAAGACTATATTCCTCAAGCATTTATAAATTTAAATAACCAAAAAAACCTCCAAAAAGTGAAGGGAGTGAGGGAGACACTGCAAGACCACGAGGCCTTTGGTCATTCATATTCAACACTATCTTGAAAAAAAATGAATTGATCTTGCAGATTCTAAATTATAGTTGTATAAATAGTAAAATTATATTCCTCATGCATAAACTATATAAAATAATCAAAAATAATGTGCAAGACAGGGGCTTACACCTTCAAATAACATGAGGCAATATTAGTATACAATAAAATCAAGACAGCTGTGATTTTCTTTTCCTTTTAGAGGGGTTGTGTCCAGTGTAGTAATTTCACTAAATTCAATAAAAATTTACCTTACAATACTACATGATGCAATCCTATGGTGGATGTTCTAGATGTGTTAGTAGACAAAGAAATTATCCTCGTTTTAGCATAAATACTAATTCAGTTTTTAATTTGTAAAATTGGACCTCAAATGATTAATCTATTAGCTCTAAACAAAAAAAAGTATATCAGAGTTTCTTCAGCAAATAAACAACAATCACATCCCCACTTGGAGTCATATTTTTGTTTGCTAATTCAGATAGCTGATACTTACGTATGTGCTCCGACTGCTAATATATATGCATGCTGAAATGTCTTGTCCTGCACGAACACACCAAGATGAATGCAAAACTTAAAACAGCAAAAATGAAAGATAGTACAGACATAGAATCAAATTATATTATGGTATTAAATCCTACACACCTAAAAATTAATATGCTTTGTATAGTGGAGAGATTTAGAGAGGAAAGAGAGCAAGAAAGTGTTCAATACAATAGGACAAGTATAGAAAATGAGAGGAACTTTGGGACAGTACGCAAAAACTCTGTACATTAATCTTATTAAGCAAGGATATCTTGTTAATATCAGTCTAGTAGTATGAAATTTCACAGGCTACTGCTGTCTCCACTCTCAACAGTATCTTCTAATATTAAATTAATATTATTAACTGCAAAATGTCTCTGTACATGCCGAAGTCACCAAGTCAAGTTTTACCATAAAGTTGTGGTTACGACTATAAATTAGTTGGAATTCAAGTATAGGGATTTAATTAGTAATTTGCACAATTGAAGAATGAGCAGAAGAATGAACAAAAAACAAGTTGAATTTTTCGGTGTAAATTGGAAACCTGGAATGCAATTTTTATATTTCGTTGCAACAAGGATAATGAAATTGCTAAACTGATTAGTAACATGAATTAAAACAGTTATGAAATTAGATTTAATGGATTAACTGCAAAAATCCACAAGTCCTAGGTGATCCAACCACACAAGATTGAAAAGAGAAGAATTTGCAGGATTGCCAACCCATAATAAGAGAGAGTAATCTCAATTCAATAACCAATCAAAGTCTTCCCATAACAAGAGATTACATCTCATCAGTAAAATCCTGATACAGTGATACTTGTCCGACTATCAGAATCCTAATAACAAGGAATCTACTAAACAAAGGAAACAAATAATTTCTATTATCCTGCTACAATAATCTGAATTATTCTTACTAATCTCTTTCTTATTATCTTACTACAATAATCAAAATTATTCCTACTGATCTCTTTCTCCAATATATAACATTTTACAAATAGAAAACAATTAACTCTATTCCTAGATAATAACATAAAATAAATACATAATATTCTAACATTATCTTCATCAACATGTTAAATTATTTGCTATAACTATATTTTTTTCTCAAAAAGTATACTACTAATAGATTTATAATCTGATCCATTTACATGTTATGTCCAAGCTAAATAAATCTGATCTATTTACATATTATGTCCTAGCTCAAATGGTAATGAAAATTTATTAGACAATCTAATTTAGGTTTGATACTTGTTAAAGCCATATTTTACTTTTTCATTATTTCGAATATTTTCACTAGTTTCCACCTCTTTTTTACCAGGGTCCCACCGCATTTAACCCTTGAGCAAACTCTTATTAGTTAGCATGGTATAACAGAAGAATGCTCATCCAAAAGGTAAAACCGTTTCAATGTTTAATCTTCAATATTTTAATACATAAATCAGATAAGTGATCTAGAATAAAGTTTGGAATTTATTTGAGTTTCTACAATGAAGACAGTTTATATGCCTCATTTGTTACTTATTTTTTACCTTCCTGCATCAATGACCTTTCGGATGTTGCCACGGGAAAACTTAAACCATTGACCAGAGAGGAAGAGAGTAGGAACCTTAACCAATAGCAATAATTACTTAAAGTTGCTACAATCCAAAGTGGTTAGTGCTTTTGTGTTTCACTTTTTGGGTTGTCATGTTGATGACGACTTTAGATATGGACTGTTAGAAGACTGAAGGCTGCACATAAAAAGTGTGGACACTGCACGACTCTACAATAAAAAGGAATAAGCATAGCATATATATGCTAATAAACATACACATACTTATTGCCTTCATATAGAATTATTACAGTGCTAGAAATTCATAGATAATGAAACATACTTGAAGCACATGATCAACTCGACCCTGTTCATTCCCTGTTAATCTCTCCAACATGAATGAACCATAAGACCTCTCTTCTTCAGTAACTTCTGATTCTTCTGAAAAATAAACACAATTACTAGGAAATTAATACACCTAACTCTTATTTAAAACCCACCATAGATCAAATAGTATTAATTCAAACCGACAATTAAGTGTTTAGGCATTCTTTTTACCATCGTTGCTATCATCGTTTCTCGATTGACATAGTGTGACCACTTTTACCTATTCAAAAAACATATATTCAGAACTCATATATTGAAATCAAACATAACTAACACATGATGAATCAGTCAAAATCATGGATAATGGGTAAAACTTAACTTGCGAGGGTAATATTTGAAAAATGAATGAGGTGGATGATGTGGCCAAGGAGAAAGTATGTTGTATGTATAACATTGAGCTTTTACATATATATGTTCGCAAGTACAAGAATATTAGAATTGTAAAGTTTTACTTCGGATGTCGGTCCAAGTCATTATAGAGTTGACCAATAGGATCTTCTGTCATATAAGCTGGCAGAGATTCACATTGGTCAGGTAGATTGTGGTGATTCAGCTATATTCATGTTATTTGATGAGCATAACATAAATTAAAATATATAGCAGGACATGCAATGAGGAAAATCTCATAATATACAAATTGGTCCTGCAGTATAAGAGCCAAGTACATACATAACAATCCCTTCACTGAGTATTCAATCTGGCAGGTTTTTAATTGTCTAAATAGATATTGATTATCAGACAAGGAAACTATATAAAGTAGCACTCAAACAACAAAAGATCAAAGGGCACTGGTAAATATTAATGGTTTACAGCAATCCCCACCTTTATCGATCCCATATGATCAAATACTTCTTGAGAACGTGTAGATAACTTTTCAGCAAATTCCTGTAAGCAGTATATTGAGGTTATGATGGGTAGAAGCTCAGGCACACTTATAAATGTAAAGGACCTTACCCGGAATCCTATATGCAACCTCTTCCCACCTCTGTGGTACGGGATGATGACAGGTCGTTTGTTTATATACTCTTTACAGACAAGTGGTTCTATTCTGCAGAAAGAATATTACATCAGCCGCATGTAAGAAATATATTTTGAGAATTTAAGCTGAACCATTTTAATTGTTCCTAAATGGAGTATCAGCCTCGTTTTTCAATACAGATTTTCCTCACAGAAAAGCATCAAAATAAATGACATGGGTGAATGAAATAACTGCAGAACCATTGTTTCTACAGATTACAACTCCTCTAATTATCAGTGATACAAAATGTTACACTGGGTCATGGCTCAGGATGCGAAACAGAGCGCGGTCTGTCTAGTAATAAGAACGTTAACCAACTTTATTATGCAAAAGTATAACAAGACCACAATCGAGAAGGTCCAGAAACTAGATTCACTGATTTACAACGGAGGCATCGATACACACACACACACGTGTCTCTGTGTGTGTGTGTGTGTACTGTGTACCCACACACCTGGGGATCAAGGGTTAAGGTGTGCTCAGGGACAAGGTGAAATATCTAGTGTGGTAAATTTACAAGCAGCAGTGACAACCACCTAACAGGGCTTTTGCAAAGTAAAAATTTATCTTAAGGGCCAAGTCCCACGAGTGATTTTTACATAAATATGCAATTAATGTACTATATGGACTCCAAATGAAAGACTATAGCAACAAATCTCAAAAGCTTATTCTACAGATTGCTCAAGGAAAAACAGTATAAGGTAGGTTTTGGGGAGGACAAGGTAAATAAAATGTAAAACTAGAATTTAAAAGCCAGTGGGTTTCTCACTGAAAAGTTTAAGAGTATACAATTGAAGCGTCTACTATGCAACATCCTAATACCAGCAGCTATAGCATTAAAGCAATGTATAACATTAGTAACAAAATTGGTGGTCAGTCATTACGGCCATCGAACAGAAGGAGTAGGTACAATTACTACCTGACATGGTCCATACAGATGTTATTAGAATGTTATTACCTATTTCATTCAATTCCAATAGTCGAGCACATATTAATAACACAAAGTTTGACATGCCTAAAGCAACAGAACTGATGTAAAGCCTTAATACATATAGACACATGATGAAGTACAAGGCATTAAATATTGGGCAAGACGCACAAATAGGGCGAGGTGTGTGTGCTCTTGCATCACACAGATTAGCTTTATAATAGCACTGGTGTATTAAAGATAATGAAGGGTCTAGACTTATATTGTCCCTGCTCCTCTCTCCTTTGCATGATCCTCCCTAAGCAACTCAAGCAAGCAAGCTTCCGTGAGCCTCAAAGAAAGACCCAAATTTTAGTTTCGAGTTTAAGTCCAAATTGTGACCTGGAGCTATTACTATGCCTAAAGCCAAAGTAAATAATGCAACCTGAATTAATCATAATAAATGTTAACTGAATTGGATTGGGTTGATTGGGATATAAGTCAAATATGTGATGGCTTGATCACATCCAAGTATCATCAGCTTACTTGAATATTTCAAAGTACATTAATTAAACATATGAAAGTACGCAATTTCCATTTAAAATAACACTTTGGGTACATAGGAAGAGACATGATATCAGGCAGTTCTACTGAAACTTCAAGATCGTCATATACATGCATGACACATATAAACGAAAAAGAGAAGTATAAAATTAACACCAATAGAGACTAAGAAAAAACCTATATGCTACTGGATCAAAAGGATGAAAGATGTTGAGCATTTGTCGACAAGCTGGCATTTCCTCTCTTATATTTTCTTCGTCCCAATACTCTTGCCCTTTGCCTGAACAGAGAGAAAAAGAGTTAAAGGAGTATACAACTGCTTAAGATGTGGCAATAGTAAATGCAAAGAAGACTAATCCAATGTGATGTGCTTGAGAGAGGAAATACCATGTGCAAACAAATTTGAAGGTAAACACAAAGTGTAAAATTGCATAAAACAGATCCCCCAGTGTACTTAAGTATAAGAAAATAGTAAAGTATATATATGGGCCAGGTTTAATGAGAACCGGAAAACAGTGAGAACAAAATGTTCTGCACCTTGTCCGTTGGTTTTAGAGGATTTGTTGAAGATTGTAAACAGATTTTAGAATCCTTGAGTAATGTTTTTTTAACATTTTGAATCCTTGAGTAATTTTTTTTAACATTTTGTGAAATGGTTCTCCTAATTGTGTCGCTCAGTACATGTCTAGCGCCTCGCATTTATATGCTGACTGCATTTTTCTGGAATCAAATGTTCTTCCAGCTGATGCTTTGTCTATTGTAGAGACCGGGTTTGTTTAGTTGAATGAAAACCTTGCAGTTCAAATAAACTATAAAAATGATCTGCACTCGAACACACAGTGCTGAATAGTACATAGCAACCTAGTAAAAGTGCAGAACATTTGGTTTTCCGGTTTTATTAGGTGCATAGTTCTAAACTTCTAATATTAGCCAGGCCCTATGTATGAATTCATGCTAGAGTGAACTGCAAAAAGGAGACTGAACTTTACCTAATGAAGCATTTTAATGGCAGAATTTTCAGAATCGCAATTTGATGGCCATACAATACTTTCGTCTTTCAAAGAGGTTGCGAATTGCAAAAACTGGTGGCTAGACTTTGGTTTTATTTTTAAGAAAAAAGGCTATTAGCCACTTTCTGAAAGATAAAAGCCATGTTTGGCCATCAAATTGCAAATTTGAAAATCCCACCACCAAGATGCTATTTTAGATAATAAAGTCCAGCCACCTCTGCATGCTTTACTCATATTATCTGTATACGTAGCTTACACAAAGACCAAGAAAACCCACACAATAAGATTCAATTCTGAAATACTTGAAGTCTTCAGTTTTTCATGTCATAACATCTCGATACAATACAAATGTTTGCTGACCACATCAATAAGAATAATAAATACAGAATTTAAATATAAAAGGATGACGTCTACTAATCCTGATGGCTGATTAAATTATGATGTAGTCTTAGTTTCAGAAAATAGAATTTCGAGTTACGCATCTTGATTAAACATAACAAGATGCGCTCATATGCTAATTGAACAAAGAAAACAGTTCATTATTCTCAGACGCAATACTCACAAGCCCACTGCAAAAGCACCAAGAAAAACTTATCTACTATGTATATTAAAAAGGTAATGCTAGCGCGATGGGATAGCCCAGTGGTAAGGGGGTAAGGGCTTATCCCTTGTCCCAGGTTATGGGTTCAATTCTCGCTCACCCTAAAATTTATTTAAGAATGGATACTACTTAAAGAAAATAATAATAATAATAATACTGCTAGTCTGCTACCTATTCCCAAACGAACATTTCGGAGGGCGAGAAATACACCAAGAGGAGATCCAACTGCATAAAATGTGTCGACCTGAAAAACAAGGTGATAGGCAAATACTTTCAGAGGATATGTAAGAAGCCACACCGGAAGATACAAGCCAGGTGTAGAATAACTTATATGCCATCATTCTTTGTGGCTCACAAAAGGGGGAAAAAAGTATGTTGGAGCATTTCATAAAAGTAAACATGTATCTGACATAATAAGGTACAATAATATAAGGCATTGGTATCTACATGCAAGTACTAATAAGGTACAATAATATGCAAATGGTACAATAACATGCAAATACATTGCAATAATATAAGACCAAAATGATGGATTATACACTTGCAAAACGAATTATTTTAAACTAGAAACTTGATTTGTGACACACAAATTACTTAAGGTTGTTTTTGTTGCTCCACATGGAGACTACACGATACATATCCGAGTACAGATACAGTGTTGCAGACTATTCAGATGAAATGCTGAAACTGTATAAACCAAGGATACGCAAGCGACCCCAATCACGTATTTCTAATGGTGCCACACCCAAGAGTGCATAATTTTTTAGAGGAATGTTACCTTAAATTTCAACTTTGTGTACTTTATGTAAGGTGTATAATTCTTCACGGTAATATTTTTCCCAGGTTGAGGCATCTCAGAAATTGGTTTAGTCGAATATGTTTCCTTCTCAGTTCCTGATAAAACAAAGTCATTACAATGGTAAGCACCTAAGACACATTATAACACCCAAAAGACAAAATAAAATACAAAAAATAAATTTTAAGAAGAAAACTCAGTTATCTAGTACTGTGTTGTTACCTTTAGCCCCAGCGTGAGATTCCAATTCTCTGATTCTATCCCGTAGGCCTTTGATCTGAATCAGTAAAGGTTTAGTTAAATGCCAAATACAGAGAAAAGCATGCCTGATCTTGGCAATTATGAATACCATTTATTTGTTTTTATTTTTTACATTGAATCTTGTGGAAATCAAACTGTATGTGTGTACATTACATAAACTAAGGGCAAGTAGATACAGCACACAACAATGTAAATATCATAACCTCTTCCATCAGTGCATCAATTGACTTCACTTCATTGCTCCCAGATACATCTGCAGTGTTTTCATTTAAGCAGCCAACTAAATTTCCACTATTCCTGTCTTTTTCTTTCTCTAAATCACTACTCATGCTTTCGAGTTTAATTGTTTCTGGTTCAATAGATGCATCACTTTCGTCTGGTAGGATGCTACTTTGATCAGGAACAGGCAAAGTTATAACTTCATGTGATGGTGAGTCATCATTTTGTTTAGACCCCACTTGTACAGGTAAATTATCATCAGATGTTAATACTGGATGTATAGCAGGGACGGAATCAGCATGATCTTTATCTGATGGTGAGTCATCATTTGATTGTATAGACTCCATATGTACAAGTGAACCTTCATCAGTTAATGATACCTCGTGTGTACCAGGGACAAAATCAGTTGGACTCTCATCTGACAATGAGTCATCATTTGGTTGTCTAGACTCCACAGGTACAGGTGAATGTGCATCAGCTGATGGTGAGTCATTATTTGGTTGTTTGGTTACCAAAGGTACAGGTGAATGCTCGTCAGCTGATGTTGGGTCATCATTTGGTCGTTTAGACCCCACAGGTACTGGTGAAAATTCATCAGTTGATGATACCGAAAGTATAGCAGGGGTAGAATCATGAAGATCTTGGACAGGTAATAATGCAGGATTCTCTACATTCTTGCTCTCATTTTTCACGAAAATGTCCTCCGAATTGGAGGTACAGCCACTCTCAAACGTTTGCTTTCCGACATTAGCATTAGTTGCTAAATTTACATGAAATGGGGAGGACAAATTTTCTTGATGACAAAGAATATCGTAAGAAAGGACACTTCCAAGGGAATGACCATATAACGAAACCTGCAAAAGTCATGTCAGTTAGATAATATTCTAGGTACATCAGGGAAAGATAAGTAATATTATATTAACAGAAGAGGGCAGGACACACCTTTCCATCATAACCCGGATTTCTCTTGAGGAACTTTGAATATAAACGGTTTAATTGGTTTGAGACCTGAAGACAGAGCCAACATTATCGTTTTGAAAGTGTTTCTGACATATATTTTCTTGAAACTGAACTAAATGGCATCTAGAAGGTTAATAGTGCATACTTAAAGCCCTCCATTCACACTTAATTTCAAATAATGCAAAATTATTTTAAACATGCAAGTCATAGGTACCAAAGAGAAGCCAAAAGAACTGCAAAAATGTCAAAATAATAAAGAAAACAAATTGAACAGAGAAGAGACAGACATGCCCTAGGGCGTGATTATTTCTATTCACAAATATAGATGCAACTCTACTGATATATGGATGCATCTCGAATCACTCAGGCTGAAGATCTAATCATGTTTCAGTTCCTTGTACTGTTAAAAATAGAAAGAAACAAGGGCTCATACCCCAGGCCATGATAAATTTAAACTTCATCACAACCATATTATATATTAAACCACACCATGTTTTTCCTTCATAGAGCTAAAATTTTGGGATTATTAAAATTTTCCCATACACAGCAAGATATTTACAAATATGTAGCATAAAAAATCATTGCTATAGTTGGGCACCACTGTAAGTCGAGATCAAGTTTAACAATAAGGTAATCTGGAAATTTGATGAGTCTTAACCAATTAACTTTCCCGTGATGAACCAAAGGTGCTTGTAGCTTCATTTTGAGTAAATACTTGACTGTCAGTGCATGCAAAAAGAGCTACCACTATAATAATTATGGAGGACTATGACAAAAAAAGAACTCGGCAGTTGAGAAAAAATTTAAGGAGATACATAGACAAGATACCGAGTCAATGATAGCCTGGCAGTAGATTGGGCTCATGTAGTACAGTATATCATGAGCAGTTGCACTCAACATCACGCGCAGCCCCTTTAGACCATCTAAAGTGATTTTTTCGACAGCAGATTCACCACTGAGCTTCAAATTCCTCCTCCACTGGTGATCAGAGACATAAACTCATACTTGTGAATTATAGATCTGAATATACAAATTTAGAATAAATAGAAAAGTGGGAGTGGCAATGATAGGAAGTCTAGTAAGAATAGTGAGGCAGGCATATGTATGCATCACAGCGCTGCTTTCCGATATAATATCTAATTGAACCTCATTCCAGTTCTAATACTAAAGTATAATACAGTGGACAACTGAGAAGGAAGATAAACAGGGACGCTATGAAGTACACTTAATGTGTTCAATAGGGATACCAAGTAAACTCAAAATATAATTAATTAATAATACTAATGATATAATGACAAGTGTCTACCTGGCATGGAATGAAAAGGACCCGTTGGGTGCCACGTTGGTATCGAGTTAAGTGCCTCTCAGCTAGGTTTGCTGTAATTTGGCGAAATGTGGCAACATCATCTACTAGGTTAGATTTCTCCAACCTTTGACCAATTCCATGGACCATAAAGACCACATGTTGAACTGGAACCTACAGCAGGAGTAATAAATTTTATCAGAAACCACGTTTTTAACATCATGCCAGATGTTAAAAGCATAAATAGAAGTGTGTTTCCCTCTTCACTGTGAAAGAAATCAATGCATAGGACTAGAAGCAAGATCGCATACAAAACGATCAAAGTGGTACTAAATGTGTCACTGGGAATGTTGTTGGGTGCTATTGGCCAGTCTTAACACTAAAACTTAACTCATAGGGCAAAAGACCTTTCTCATACTTCCTAATCATCCGATTTCCCCTTCCACAACCGACAAGGGATAAACCCAATAAACTTTCCGTTCACACATCAGGCCTCACCGCCTGCTGTATATAGCTACACTTACCATGTGAACTCCCGCTAGGACCACGAACTTTCCCTACGGGCCTACACGCACTTCGAGGTCATTGCAACCTTTATACAACATTAGGTGCTATTGGTCCTATTTCGACCCCAAATGCGCTCCTACGATAAGGGAGGACTTCCCACACACTTACTCATCAGCATACTGGTCCCTGTCCCTTATGTGACAAATGGCATGCGGTGCAGTATCATATGCACCATCATCTTGTAGTAAATATATGGCTTAAATTTTTTCATGTTGGTAGGTTTCTATAGAAGACATGATTTCGAGTCTAAGGATTTGGCCAGGGTTTTGAATTCAATAAACCATATTAAACAAAACATGCATTGTCTATGGTGGCCTGATGGGAGTTGTGATGACTGATGAGGTACAAAAAAATATATAATGTGGGAAGCTGCTATTTATGAATATAACGTGTTTGCAGTGTGCACTTGTAATTGTGTCAGGATACAGCTTAGTTTCTTTTTTTTTTGCTTGCTATTGATACTATTGCCTTCTATTATTCAAATGAAAGAATAAATTTCTTATAAATGAAAAAGACAATACAACAACTACAAAACACTCCATCGATTTATTCTTACTTTCTGCTATGCTTTAAATCTATTTCCTAATAAGAACAACGAAGAAAAGAAACAAAGACAACCTGCCATGAACATAAATTGGAACCTAACAGTCCAAGGTGTATACCAGAAATGATTTGTGACTAAGATTATGTAGCACAGAGCACCAAGTGCAGGGTCACAGTTCTTCATGTAATATTTGCAACCATTAACCATCTTGCAAGGAGGATGGAAAGATCTAGTTAGGTTAAAGTATTGGGTATGAAAACAAAATGTCGATAAAGATTGGTGGTCAACTTTATCGAGTTTTTCTTGAATTTTACTTTTTTAATTTTATCAAGACTCTTTCCCTTTCTCTACTTTCTTACACCTAGTCAAACCTCTTTTATACATGACTAAAGATTTCATATGCTTATAGCTGCTCCGGTGGCAGACCTCATCTGTTACACATTGCCTGCTCCAGTATCGTGATAGAAAATATGCAGGAGATATTACCTTAATGAAGTAGTGCAAAACTAGTTCAAAAGTAGAAATCTATTAAACAAACAGATCCACTCTAAAAATATCTAAAAGTTCTAAAATTTCATCCAGAACCCATTAACAAGGCATGAGAGATGTGGAAGGAAGTGAACACAGAGGAAAATTACAATATAATGACAAAATACCTCAGAACAGTAATCATCCATTTCCTCTTCCCTCTGTTGCCTTAATTCGTCCTGAAACAACAAAATTAATTATTAAAAATGAAGTGTCCGCCTGATTTAAAAAGAGTTGATTAATGTTTAGTTGCCATGCACATACCTTAGATATTATAAAGAAACTTAATAGATAGATTAAGCAAAATTGCATATGTACAAAAATGATCAATTAAACACATACAGATATGAGATATCCACAGTCATACCTCTAAATTGGAAGTCCGAGTACAATTATACATCTTCCAAAAACCAAAAAGGAAAGGAGATGATTCAATAAGATTAAGAGTAAACCTAGAGGAACTTCATGTTGAAGAGTATAAGATCTTGTTGGGGCCTTCCTTTGACACCCTAATGTTTTAGATGGACTAGTTACTTAACATGGTATCAGAGCTCGGTTTAGGGCGGGGTCTCGGGTTCGAGTCTTATGTTCTTCAATCGTACGATTAAAAGGGGGCATTGAAGAGTATAAGATACTTGGGCCTTTAAATGGTTGATCTATAACAGATGTGAATGACTTGAACAAAGAGCCCTATGGTCATATTCATTCATTTATTTATGTGTTTCGTTGTTTTCTTTAATGAAAATCCATTCACTCGTCTCAAGAAACATACATAGCATCAAGAAGAAAATGTCTCAAACCATTCAACATAATAATGAACTAAATCTAGAAGACAAAAAATACATCTCCCTGAAAAGATATTAACCTCGTTTAGTGCTGGAGAGACAAAGGAAGATACCTGGGTTGGCTTTGACGATTGTGATGAAGCATATCCACGCCTTAGCCTAACACCGTTTCCCCCTAAATTGAAGGCACTAGAAAACCCAGAAGCATCAGAATTTAGCCAAGCCTCCCACGTCTCATCTTCTCCAGTGAAAAGTGCATGGAGTCCCTACATGGACCAGAATGATTCAGATTTAACATCTAGATGTTGATAATCAAACAAGGAGCTTACTCTTATATTGCAAACCAGCATACCAAGGTGGATCCTTGAAGATCAACTCGAGCTGCAAAAAGTCCCGATTGCTGAAAGGTTCTTCGATGCCAAACCTAAAACAATTAGTGTAATAGTATCTTATTTCGCAAAACTTGACCAAAAAAACAGAGTTCAGCTGTCCAAAGAAAATTAATCACGCAAAGTAATGTCTAGCATACCAAATGGATGGACAGAATTTTAAGATTAAAAACATCATCTATCAATTCTAAATAGATGGAAACACAGTTACGTATAAGTATATATAGGAGAACTGTCACTTCTCCGTTCTATAGTTATTTCATTCCGTCATGTACATATTTTTAGTAAGACCAGCAAGTCAAAATCACAGACTAAATGTGTGGTTGTCTATTTTAAACCTTTTGACTGCAAAAGAAGACTTAAAAGTCAGTAAATCATACCCGACCGCGATATGCAAACTCCAATTGTTCGGCAACATCTTCACGAAGTGGAAGCCAATCAAGACCCTTATTAAGAGCAAACCACTGACCTCTTAATACACGTCGATCTTCTCCATTCCAGTAGACTGGGAAGCAATGTCTCTTTACTAAATCTACCTGCATTAGCAATGACCAATTATGTATTCTAGCAAGCCTCTGGATGTTGCATTATCCTCATTAAGCTAAACTTCAGTAATAATAATAGTATTATTAGTTCTCATAAGATCTTGAGGAAATAATATGTAAATATTCTTCATTCAAATAACTTTATATCAGATAGAAAGGAATATCAAACTCTTCAATGCCTTGACTAAAAGATTGAAGGGGAAACTTTTCAATTGTTTTAGTTTTTTTTCCTTTTTGGGTAAAGAACAATTACATAAATTTAAATACACACGTAAGCTGACTCTATGGGGGTTCGAACGCTTAGTTGAATTTCAGAGAGAACTGCAGGAAGGAATTAACCATTACTTCACAATTTCTATGCCTTGTTCTTCCTACAAAAGAATAGTTTTATTTGGTTATATATGTCATATATAGTAGAGAGAATGTAGTTGAATATATATAATATTGTGACATCGTTGATATAATATCCCCCGTCCCTCCCTCTCACTAGAGGGAAGCTACATATGTTGTTGAATATTGAGTAACACTGTAACATGTAATATGATATTTTTGCACTTCCTTTTGCTTCAGGTTCTATAATTTCTCTATAAAATAAAGTTCCTACATAACTTCTACATTCTCATTCAGATTGTCAATCATTCCATTCCCAGCTGATTTGAGCTATACTCTTTTAGTTAGCAACATAACAACACTAATCATAAGAATTTCCTTCTTGCAGCATCCATACTCGGTTGTATATTCTTTGTTTGTATCATTTTTAATTTTATTTGTATTAAAATTCTGCATGAAACTTAGGCAAACAAATGCTTATAGTTCTTGATAACTTCAGTAACAAAACTCAAGATGGTTTTATCTACAGTTGCACAAAGAAGTTTACAAAAATCTTGTATTAGTGTGACAATCATAAGGTTGACGAGGGGTACCTCATAAAGCCCACCCTTTACAGGAACTCCAACTCTTTCTTCTTCAGCTGTGAACAGATGGGGTGATCCAACACTTTCTAAGACAGATGATTGTAGCTGTGCGTCTAACTTGGAACTGGAAGCTTTTGGCTCCTTTGGACCTTCACTACAATCTGCATACTCCTTCCACCAAATAGATAGTAACTCCTCCTCTTTCTGTAATGGACATACAACTAACGCATCATTACTTAATATATAGACGTAGAATCACAATGTAGCAGGATACAACATATACAATGTAAGGCACCATAGAATCGGAATAAATGTAAAATTATCTATGTAAATGATATTATTGGCAACTACCTGCAGGAAGGCAGACTCAATAGCAAGAGAATCTCGCATACCAAACCGAAAATATTCACTTTTCCCTACAATTTCTGTGCGAGGGACCGAGGCAGCTAGCTCTGAATGAAACCAAGCAATCACGGTGTCATGAGGACTACTTAATAGAACTAAGTAAATAAAGATTTAGGCTAAAGAGCAAGTAATTACATCACTAGCCTATCATTGGCGGTTTACCAGGTAAAGCACATCTAGTTTAGTACATTAGCATTAACAGTGTGTCAAGGAAGGTACTAATAGTATACCCTACCAACAAATAAAAAAGATAAATAAACTTACAACTAACATTTATCGTCAATCTAAGAGAAATGGAAACACAACTAACAATTTCATTCCGGTACATATTAGGTTTTCATTCACTGATTATATTTCTGCCCTCAAAACTATACAGTGCATAAATTGGTATTGAAAAACTATACAGTGCTACAAAGTTAAAATTTCCTAAAGTCAAAGAAGTTGCTAATTTCTACTTCTATCTAGCTTACACACCAAAATGAAATATACTGGAGTAAATCACGACCAAAAATTAACTACATAAGCTACTATACTTTATAACACTTTAAAGTAAACACTAAATGCTGCTTCAACATTACTTCTATCTACTGGATTGAGAACTCTACGAAACAGCAGAATGAGTTCTATCTAATTTTGGTTAAACCCCTCCTAACAGCTTAGGGTTTGAGCCAAGCTCGTACTCAAGTTCTAAGGTTCATTTCCCCCAAAAGATAAATAGACTCCTAGTAATCCACTCTTCAATCCCATAAAATGGCCTTCGAATAAGAGTAATTACACCATTTCTATTAACATCCTAATGTGCCAATGTTACTATCTTTACTTAAACCGGCAGCAATACATCCAATAAAAACCAACATACAAAAGACATAAATCAAGCAAATATCAATCAATTTGACAAATAAGCAAGAAATCGAAAACTAACCATTTTCGGGTAAAGGGACTTTACAAAAGTACCATCTAACATCACCACCATCAGATGGACTTGTTGTCTGAGCAAGATACTTCTGTCTACCCTCACACTGCTCAATCTCATCAGCTAATCTTCTTATGTTGGATGGAGTGTTCTTCAACATCTCAACAGAAGTCTCTTCACTCTTGTCCTCCATTATAACTAGACTAATTTGATCAAATTAGCAAATGGGTAGCATTAATTTTCAAGAATTTGTAAGAATCAAAGGGTAAACTGGAGCCAAACAGACAAATAATGAGTTGGGTAATTTGTAAAAATCAAGAATCACAAAAGGGTGTCTTTCCAAGTAATAATTATGCGAGGATTTTATGGGATTGAGTTGGACAGAAATGAGTACATACAACTACAAGTTGGGTTTGCGTGTGATCTGTATGTATATCTAAACTATACATACAATTTATTATTGTAATGTCAAATTAAGCAGTTCTGGATCATTCCATATAGAATATTCTACTTCTGTTATATACGAAGGTAAAGTCAATACTGACGAAACATTCAAAGTTTTGGTAGTGGGGTACTTGGTACTGCTGTATTTACTAAATTAACCTCACTAATTGTCATACAAATGAATTATTCATTTCAACTAAAACATGTTATCATTTTTATTTTTCACAACTAAAATATCTCTTTTTCCAAAAATATCATAGGCAATTATATTTAATAAAATAAAATGCTATAATTACTAATACCTCCTATTTTAATCATAATTAATGTATATAAACCGATTATCTTTTTCAACTAAAATATGTTACTTTTTTTATTTTTCTTAACTAAAACAAATTTTCCCCAAAAATATAACGGGCAATTCAATTTAATAAAATAAAATAAAATATTATCTATCTATACTTACTATATTATAATAGACGAAATATTG
>PHNY01055594.1:3693-15455 GCA_003724115.2 Anethum foeniculum
CATGGCTTTTAACACTATGAGATATAGCTTTCTTTTTGAAGCTCTGTACCGTATGAAGTTTCCTCAACTATTCATTAACTGAATTCGAGCTTGTATTACTAGCTGCATGATCTCTATAAAAATTAATGGGCCTCTGGAAGGTTATTTTAAATGCAAAAAGGGATTACGTCAAGGTGACCCTCTATCTTCTTACTTGTTTGTTATTGGTGTGGAGGTACTGACTTCGATCTTGAACCACGACTTAAATGCAAACCCCTCTTTCTCTTATCATTGGCGTACAAAAGAGATCAGCCATTTAATATTGGCATACGACATCTTTTTATTCTGCAAGGGAGATAGTGCATCCATCTCTTCCATAACCCAGTTGTATCTAGATTTTCTCAAGTTTCTGGGCTCTTCCCGAACTCTATGATTTTCTGCAATGTCCCTAATGAAGTAATTCATGACACCTTGACTACCTTAGGTTTTCAAAGGGGTTGTTTGCTAATAAAATATCTTGGTCTCCACTTTATTACTTCGAAGTTAAAGGCTCACGATGGTGCAGTGCTTGTGCAATGCCACTACAAGAATTAACTCATGGACCTCATGTCCTCTGCGTTTCTCTAGTAGATTGTAGCTCCTTCGAACTGTATTAGGGGGTATACAAGGCTTCTGGGCAACATACCTTTTCCTTCCAAAGAGTATTCTCAACACCATTCAATCCCACTTTGCAAAATTCCTTTGGCGTGAAATGTCACCACAAGGTTGCTTCGAGTGACTGCTGCCTTCCAAAACTTGAAGGAGGCTTGGGTATTAGCGATCTACATGAGAGAAACAGGGCAGCTATTCTTTTTCAAGTGTGGCGTATTTCACAACCCAACAGTTGTTTTCTTTGGATTAGATGGATACAAGAATGTCTTTTGTAAAACAAAGCATTCTGGACAGTAAATATTCCTTATTGCAGCTCCTGGGCGGTTCGGCAGATCATGAATTTGATAGAGGAAGCGCGTAGATTCATTTCTTAGGAGATTAGGGCCTCTTCTGATTTTTTTAATGTGGCATGATCCATGGATGAACAATCTTTCCATTATTTCGAGACTGGGACATTCAATCATTTATATTGCAGATTCTACCTCTTTTGCTCGTGTAAAATCATTCATCTCGGATAGAAGATGGATTCCTCCAAAATCAAACCATGTTAATGCCATAGAGGTTGATCGCATGCTATCAGGTATACGCATATCTTGTAGTGATGCAGTTTTTTGGCAGGGCTCCCAATAGGTTAATCTATCTCATGTATGGCACACAATCAGGAGAAGGGGCACTCCACCTCCCTGGGTGAATGCAGTTTGGCAATCCTATGCCATCCAAAAATATGCCTTATTTATGTGGCTTGCTTTAAAATCGAGGCTGTTAACAAAGGACCGAATGAATGCTTTTAGGATGAATGTTGATGTCACATATGTTTTATGTGGCTGCAGTGCGAAATCAAGGGAACACTTGTTCACGGCTTGTCCTTATACAAATTAAGTTTAAAGTTGCAGCCCTGTCCCTATAACAACTACCTGGGTAGAATGCCAGAATGGGAATTTCACAGTTGGTAGCATGTCAAATGCTCGAAAACACATGGGATGGCTGTTTATTTCAATAGTAATTTACTTTGTTTGGCAGAAAGGAAATGGTAGAGTTCATAATTATGGGGTACCCAGGCGAACCATCAAACTAAATATGCTGATTAAGAAATTATTCACTTGTACTAGTTTTAAAAAATAAATTGCTAGAGACCCATCCCTAATCCCTCTGTTGTACCAGTGCGAGACTTTCTTTATAGTAACCCAGCTTTGTTTTGGTGGAGACCTGCTTGGTTCAGTCTGAGTAGTCATGGCAGGGCTCTTGTAGTTTCTCTAGCGGGGAATGCCCTGTGAATGTATATTGTCTCTTTCTTTAGTCTTTTATAAAATTTTACTTGTAGCAAAAAAAAAAAAATGTGTTTCCTTAGATTTTGCACAGGCCCATCAACGAAGTCATTAATTTCAGCTGTGTTATAAAGGCATGATTGAATTTCGTTTCTCTGTGATATTTTTGTGATAGCAGTGATGGAAATTTTAACTTTAAATTGCGGTTAAAATGGCCTTTTCTCGATCTTTCATATGTTTGTCCAACTTATCATTACTCAAATATAAAACTTCTTCAAAAAATGAGCTCATCAGGCACTGGCATCAGCCAGCAAGTAAACCTCTTTGTACAATGATCGATTGTTTGTACAAAATCATTATAACTACTGGCCAACTACAGAAAGATGGGTTTTGTACTAATGTTATGGTGCAAACTACTGCTGTGTACTTTTATGGGAAGAGTGATGTCTGCGCGTAAAGTGTTTGATTATACGTCTGTGAGAAGTACAGAGACTTGGATTGCTATGGTTGTAGGGTATTCTTCACAGAGGAAAATGGTTGACGGGGATGCATGTCCGGTTGCGTTGAGTTCGTTCAATTGGCGATTTCTCAGTTGTGTGTTGAAGAGAGTGGGATTGGTGTTGAATGTAGAGTAAATATAGTATGAGCCGGAATATGATGTATATGTTGGAACTGGACTTGTTGATATGTATTTAAAATGTGGGTGTGCTGATACTGCTATGTGGGAATTCGCGAGGATGAAAGATAGGAGTGTTATGACATGGACATCGACGAATTCATGGGAAAGGGAAAGAAGCACAGGAAGTCCGGGTTATGGAGGGTTGTGGAATTGTACATGGGGATTATGCATGTCCTACTCCATTTGCAAACAGAGCAGATAATCTATCCCGGGTAATGTAGTTAATATGAGTGAAAACTATATAGCTTTATCTAATACTCCATCCGTTTCAAAATATATGTCCACTTTAGGGAAAAAAATTGTTTCAAATTAGTTGTCCACTTCAACTTTCAATGAAAATTTATATTTTCAAAATCAACTCTATTTCACATATCTCTAATTTATATTTCCAAGATCAACTATATGCCACATATTATACTCAATTAATACAACTTTTTTCATCAACATTCGCATTTCTTAATATGTGTGATTTTTTGAAAGTGGACATCTAATTTGAAACGGCGGGAGTATGTATGATTCAGTAGAAGAAATTTTGTTTTTTTTAGTGTACAAGAATGGATTATCAATATAATTATGTTAAGATATAAAAGGGAAGAAGATAGGTTTAGTTATATAGACCAGTTTATTCATTCAAATAATGATTGGATAAAATGTGCCCTCAGGGAATTAACACAAATTAACGGAATTTCACAAAGTGTAACGGAAGTCAATTGACTGTATTGCAAGTGATTGATCTTAAACTAGATTATTGCAAGTGGTGTCTTTAGTGCAGGTACACAGACTGCACTTTTCTCAAAAAATCGAATTAGGTCAGCATTCACAACAAAAATAAAAGAAAAGAGAAAGCTAAAATGACGACCTAGGGTGAGATGAGCATTAGGTGTCTTAAGAAATGGCTACAAAAAGAAAAAGAAGTCTTAAAAAGTTGTAGTTGCTTTTTAACTTCTGACCGACTTGCACCAAATTAGCAAAAAGAAATTTCTATGAAATGAACTGAGAGTCTGAAACAAAGAAAATGAATGCCAGTCTTTAACATGATGTTAACTGCATTCTCCATTTCTCTTATGAATGAAGAATAGTTGTAAAAAAAATAAAACCAACACATAATTATAACCGAAAATATATGATAGAGGGAACCAAATGGCCAGACCCCGCTTAACAATCGCCCTATTCGTTTTGCTAATTCCCCATTTATCAATTTCAGGTAACAATTTAATACTTATTGAACTATCTATTTACCTTGCATGTGCTTGGGAATTGAGTACTCATAATGTTGATTTTCAATTTTACAGGAGAACTCTCCACAACAATATTAACATTAATAACAGTTGCAGTTACATAGTACGGCCTGGCTTTATTACATCAGCCTCTCCTGTTCCAATATATTCATCCACTAGTTTCAGACTTTAGAAAGGTGAAAATATGAGCATAGGAGTGTCGTGCTCTTGCCGGTCGCCTTCACGGTAGGGCTCAGTGTGTGGAGGATTCTTTTGGAAATTTCACTTGCCTCACGGGCGACTGTGGCTCCGGCAAACTGGAATGTACATGTACTAGATCTGTTGCGGCAGAAACTCTAGCTGAGTTCAATATCAACGATGCGGTGGGAACGATTATTACGACATTAGCATGCTTGACGATTATAACTTGGCCATCATGATTGTCCCAACCGGTGGATCAGATTGCTAAAGTACGAAGTGTATGATGGACTTGAACAGAGCCTGTCCATCAGAACTAAGGGCGAGTTTTGACGGAGAAGGGGTGGCTTGTAAGATTGCGTGTCTAGCTTTTGGTGATCCTCGGTACTGTTTCACTGGCATGTACACCTCTCCCGGTTAGTGTAAGCCCACATCATATTCTAAGATGTTCAAAACTGCATACCCCACTGCCCATAGCTATGCTTTTGATAATCAGACTGGCATGTTTACATGTGCCTGCACCCACGAATATCTCATTATCTTCTGTCCAAGGCCAAATGATACAAGGTACATTTATATGTAATTCCCCACATGACTTTCCATGCTGTTATGCTCCGGCCTCACTACTTTGTTTTCGACGAGTATAAAACGAACAATCAATGTCCGTGCACTGGTATACTTTTGTCCCGTAAAACTAAGTGTTCGCACTTTTAAAATGGTAAATGTGACAACTTTACCAATGTTGAATAATATATGATTCATGTAAGGCATTTCTCTAACACCTTAAAATTTTAGATGAGATTATTATTTATCATGATATTATAGCCCAGTATAGGTTCAAGTCTGTTTGTTTGTCTGTTTGGTTTATGGAGGGGTTTTCCGAGTCCTTCCAACCCTATTTATTTAATTTAATTGTTGCTCATCCAAAAAACTCCAATTATTTGGCAACCCCTTCCATGTACCCACATATGATAATACTAGGTTTTAAAATTAGTGAAGTATAAGGGATTGTTATAAATGTCTCTTCAGTCTTTTGTATATCTTTAGTTGATTTACGGGTTCTCTTGTAGTAAGCTTTAATTCATAATGTATGTTCAACTCTTTAATATATAACCTATTAGTGACATAATCTGCTTTTACTGATCAAACTCTCACTATTCTTAATTTGTTTATGCAAGATACTACTCTACTAGGATTGTCGGTAAACTATATTAGGAAGTAGGAAAGAGACTGAACAATAGAATTAGAAACATCATGTCGATTTCTAGAATCCACAGACTTTCTTTGATTTTGTGTATATTAACTGTTACATACGACACAATTGGTACTCCGTTTTATTCGTCTAGCACATGTGTTCAGTGAACAACTTGTAAAAGTTAATTACAAAATCTTCACCCCCAAATAATTGTACTTTTTCCTTTATAACAAATTTACTACCCGCTTCAGTTTTTGATCATTTTTATGAGATCAGTTGATCCTTCCATGAAGCATGTCCAACTCTTTAAACCTTGCCAGAAATTTATACACCCTATCAGTATCATCTCAGCCCATCAGCTTTTGCTGACAATTTCATCATGCTCAAGTTGATTATGCAAACTACCATTAGACTACAGCAACATTACTACTTTTAGCTGCGGCCTGCGGCAAGAAGACATTCGGATATACCCCTTCCGAGAGAAAATATATGACCTTAATATTATGGCTTCAAAGGGTTGAGCTCAGTGGTGAAATTAATGAGGTTACGGTATTAGATATTGGTTCAGATAGTGCGTAGCTTTAATTGATGATTGGGTAGAGATAGTACTAGAATGTTGTGATTATTGAACATATAATTTAATCCAATAATTCCCTCCTGGTAACTAACACCTCAATATTTTGGTAACTAACACATTACGGTTTTAGGAGTCATGACATCCAACCGATATCTCGAGTTTTAGCTCAAACCTTTTGAACAAAAATGTTCTGAAATATTTGATTTGTATATTGATACTCGTGCTGTTATAAACATATGGAAGATCATCTTGACATTCTTTACCAATAAATAGGAACATATATTATTGTATATGGAGAAGTACAGTTTATCGGACCAACCTTGAGAAGTTATCCTTGAATATAACAATACTGAAAGAAAATTTATAAAAAAAATAGTATGCGTTAATTGTAGGAAATCTGGTGGAGTGTGTGATAATGGCACGAATTCAGGAGCAGATCCGAAGTGCCTTCACAAGCCAGGTAAGCTCAAGTTTGTCATTTTATGTGTAATCTAAATATTATCTTGCATAATCTTAGCTATTTTCTTTTTAATTCTTGATATTGGGGGATAACTTTGGCTATGGTCAACTGTTTGGTCTTTATGACAATGGGGTCATCTCTATTTGCAATGACATGTATCAGATATCTGTGATCTCACGTGGTGTATTAATGAAATAAATTCATTTTTCTGGAGAAGCTTTTTTAGGTTAGTTGTTCATTCCCAGTTTTTTAAGAGATAATATTTTTCACTCATTCTTCTACGAATTGGAACATGTAGGTATGATGCATTTTAGAATGTTTCGAAGTTCAATTGTTTAAAATTGCAATGTTTCGTAGGAATTCCATTAATCAAGCACTTCATTTTAGATACTAGTGCTGATCTAATTCACCCAACTGACAGAAAACAAGAAGGCTAATTCATCTTGTTATCCCAGAGATATCTAAGCTTTTAGAAAGTTCGGACCTTTAATACCCAAGAGATTTAGATAATCTACACTTAAAAAAAATGACCAATTTATTCAAAGAGGAATTAGGTAAAGGTTGGTACGAAAATGTATAAAAGGTAGTTTATCAGATGGTTGTGCTATGGCAGTGAAAATTTTAAATGCGACCAAAGGTAATGGCGAGGATTTCATAAATGAAGTTGCGAGTATTGGTAGGACTTCTCATGTCAATTTTGTCTCTCTCCTTGGATTAGTTTACAAGGGTAAAAAAAGAGTTCTTATGTATGAATTTATGCCCTAATGGATCTCTTGAAAAGTTCATCCATGGTATTAGTCCTTCATTTAAAGACAACATCTCAGCTGCGAAAAGTTGTACAACATTGCAGTTGGAATTGCTCGAGGGCTAGAGTACCTGCATTGTGGCTGCACCACACAAAGTTTACATTTCGACATAAAACCACATAATATTCTTCTTGATGAAGATTTTTTGCCAAAAATATCTGATTTTGGTCTTGCGAAGTTGTACACTAGAAAAGAAAGTATATTATCTTCTATAATGCAAGCTAGAGGAACAAGTGGTTATATTGCTCATAAAGTAATTAGTAGAAATTTTGGACAAGTGCCACATAAGTCTGATGTCTATAGCTATGGAATGATGATTTTGAAAATGGTTGGAGGAAGAAAGAATGTCGATACTAGAGTAGCTCGCACTAGTGAGATATATTTTCCTCGATGGGTTTACAAGCATATCATCTTAGCGATGAGACAAGTTCTGCAGATAACATCACTAAAGAGGAGAACCATATCGAAAGATGATGATTGTGGGACTGTGGTGCATACAGACTAATCAAAAAAAAAGACCATCGATTAGCAAGGTGATTAAGATGTTTGAAGGAAATTTAGCAGTTTTGGATATACCACCCAAGTGATACATATGTTTTACTCCCACTTCACTTTAGAATTCTTAGCAAACGACTCTTTATAGATCTTCTTCACCAAGCGAATCTAATTCATCACTGAAACTTGGTCCACTATCAAATGAGTAAAGCTATTTCTCCCAGGTGATAGTTATATGATTTCATTCACTCACTCGGTGAATTTTGGACATTGTGGTTTTGTTGAAGACTTAATTGCATTTTAACGGTCTTAACTATATTTTTTTGCTAAAATGTGCCACGTTATGAACCGGAATGTTTTTTTAAAATAGATGATTGCATTCCGCTAAAGTGTCATAGACAAGCCTTAAATTTTTAAGGGTAAATTTGTCAAGTTCAGTTTTAGCTGCACTTTTGATGCAAAATTGTGTGTACATATTCTTACAGTAATTTAAACAATACAAACTGCAAAGTTAAGAACTTATGCCGAATGATTGATAAACTGTAGTTGTATCTATAAATCTCCTTTGATATTTGACTAGAACTTCATCATCTATTTACAACTAATAAGGAAACTTAGCTAAACCCAACCGGAGGTAAAAGAGTTTCTGAAAATTATTATCTCATTCTATCACCATGAGTCATCTTTAGCAAATCAAGTCATTCAGTTACGATTTTGTAAATCAGATGTACTGTACATATAATTGATTCCGTCATTATAGGAATTAGTCACAGCCTATACTTGTGTATATAAAGTTGCTGCATCAGTAATAAAATATATAACACTTTCTAGCATATTTTATTATGGTATCAGAGCATACAAACGCTCTAACGAGTTGATTAGTTAAATGATCCAAACTTTCATTATTTGTTTATCAAAAGCTTAACCATTCGTTCGATGGCAAACTCATCAAGTGTCATTGTCAGTTCAGATTCCTCTAATCTCCCAATGCCTGGTCAAATAATCCAATTTAATACTTCCTCAAAACTTCTTGGAAGTCATAATTTTACCGTTTGGCGTGCCCAATTTGAATTACTTTTGATTGGCAATGATCTTTTCGGTCATCTTGACGGATCACTGGACATCCCATCACCAACTACTACTGAAAATTCAAAATCAGTTTCAAATCCTGCTTATCGCCTTTGGCTTTGCCAGGATCAGTTGACCCTACACTTGCTTCCACTGTGGCGACAACGAGTAATTCTAAGAGCGCCCGGGACTCATTGCACATGGCATTTGCAAACAAATCACAAACTCAAATTTACAGCTTGCGAGATCAACTTGGACGAACTATCAAAGGTTAGCGATCTGTTACAGAATACCTTCGTGAAGTACGCTCCATCACTGATGAACTAGCAATGGCGGGTTCACCTGTTTCACATGCTGAAATGGTTGTCAAGATACTGGGAAAAGAATATCATATTATTGCTTCAGCGATTCGGGAACGTTCGACACCAATCACTTATGAAGAACTATTCGAACAACTCACAGATAATGAAATCTCTCTTCAATTCAATGAAATCAGCTTACAATCAAACCATCTGGTCACTGCGGCGGTTTTCAACATCGCAATCAACGGTGCATTAATGACCAATGGCAAACCCGATCAACTTCGAACCAGCTAAATCAAAACTATCAACCATGGCGCAACCAGAATGCAAATGGGAACAATACAACTAGGTATCCAGCTAATAGAGTTCAATGCCAACTCTGTGACAAACCTGGTCACACGGCTAAAGTATGTCGTTCAAAATCTCATAATCACAATGAGGCGAGAGCCAATTTTGTTCAGAGTTCATCTTCATCAATGGCTCCATGGGTGGTTGATTCTGGTGCCTCACACCACATCAAAAACGATGTTCACAATTTTTCGGCCGTGCAAGATTATCATGGACCTGATGAAATCTCAATGGGTGATGGTAACAAAATATCCATTTCCCATATTGGTACTGCAAATTTAATTGGGTCTAATCATTCATTTTAGTTATCAAATACAGTACTATTTGTGCTCCAAAAATAAAAAATAATCTTTTGTCAATGTCCCAATTTTGTCATGATAATCTAACATCCATAGAATTTTTTCCTGATGTTTTTTTTGTGTGAAGGACCTCAATACAAGAGCACCTCTGGTGTACATCCAGAATAAAGATGGGTTGTACGAGTGGCCTTCACAGATGCATGGTAAACTTACTTCTCCGCGTTTTCACCTAGCTGTTAGCAGATTTCCTTCTTTGTGGCATCAACGCTTGGGATACCCTAATACTCGGTCCTTGAATTTAATTTTGAATTCTCTTTCAATTTCTCCTTATAAGCCTCATATTCCAGAATTATGTAATTCTTGTCTTTGTAATAAAAGTCACAGATTTCCTTTTACAATAAATTCATTGCACACCTCAAGACCATTGGAACTCAATATAATGACCTATGGGGGCCATCACCTGTTCTTTCGGTTGATAAAAAGTTGTATTACATTTTATTTATGGATCATTACACTAAATATTTCTGGATATACACTCTAAAATCATAACTTGAAGTTCCTTCAAACATTTTCAGTACTTCCAAAATAAAATTAAATCATTCTACAGTGATGGGGGTGAGGAATTTGTCGCTCTTACTAGTTATTTCAAGAGCCAAGGAATCCAACAACTTCAATCTCCCCCGTACACGTGTTGCCACCGCTGAATGGCGTCATGGGCACATTATTGAGACGGCTAAAACTCTTTTGTATCAAGCCTCTCTTCCCCCGTAGTACTGGTCCTTTGCTTGTCAACATGCCCTGTTTCTTATTAATAAACTTCCTACACCAATTCTGAAAAATAAATCTCCACATGAAATGCTCTTTAAAGATTCACCCAGTTACAACTTTCTTCGGGTTTTTGGGAGTTTATGTTACCCATGGTTAACACCTTATGCAAAAAATAAACTTGATGTAAGATCCAAACCTTGTGTTTACCTGGGATCTTCTACACAATTTTATAGCCATTTATGTTTTGATTCTGTTATAAATAAAATGTATGTGCCGCGTGATGTCATATTTTGTGAGTCAAAATTTCCATATACCATCCTCTTTTCTAACTTACCAAACCTGTCCAACTGCATCACCTGGGATGTCGTACATGCACCAACTGACCAACATAACTCAGTCCCTAATGTTGGCTCAACACCATCACCTATGTTACCAACGCCGCTACCAATGCATCTTGCCACAGTACAACAGCCGGTCGACACCTTGTCTTCAGGTACTTCATCCTCTACTCAAGACACATCTTCCCCCTCCCATATTTCTCACATATCTCCATCACAGTCACCTACTCTGTTACAATCCACAAGCCCGACTGACCCTTCTGACCTTAGTGTCTCATCATATGAGCAACCGTCATCTGCCTCCATAGACACCACATATCTACAACCTGCTATCGGTGCTGAACCAGAACCCAAGCCAAGTAGCAAAATTATTACTAGATCCCAAAATAACATAAGTAATCCTAACCACTTTTAAAGGTTCCTGGCTTCTTCCTCTCCATTATACACACTCACCTTATATAAGCATGCTCTGAAACACACACTGGAAAAATGCCATGTTAACTGAATTAAATGCCTTAAAGAAAAATCAGACATGGGATCTTGTGCCTTTTGACACTTCAAAAAATGTTGTCTCTTGCAAGTGGCTTTTCAAAATTAAGCACAATGCTGATGGATCCATCGAGCGCTATAAAGCTCGTTTGGTTGCAAAGGGGTCCAACGACCCGGGATTGATTAACATGATACGTTTAGTCCTGTTGTCAAGCCTACAAGCGTTCGCTTAGTACTGTCTATTGCAGCACAACGAAACTGGCCTATACATCAGCTTGATGTACATAATGCATTCCTTCAAGGCCACCTTGACGAGGAAGTTTACATGGAGCAACCACCAGGATTCGTGGATGAAAATTTTCCAAACCACATCTGTAAGTTAAAGAGACCAATCTATGGTCTTAAACAATATTCACGGGCCTGGTATACAGAGTTTACAAGTTATTATGCATGTCTTCAGGTTTTCACCGATCTCATTCTGATGCATCTTATATATCATGCATAATACTTCATACATCATCTATATTCTTGTCTATGTTGACGACATTGTCATTGCTGATAGCCATCCTAATGTTGTGAATAAAGTGATTCAGGGACTCTCCTCTCGGTTTTCCTTAAAAGATCTAGG
>PHNY01055644.1:2104-13880 GCA_003724115.2 Anethum foeniculum
TCTCTAATACAGTATATTTGAGACCTAACATGTCAAGTCACTATCAACTGCTATTTGCATATCATCCATTGAAGCCCTACTAATGTCATCCGTTGAAGCTTCATTAGAGTTATCCGTTGATATCATATCTGATAGCTGTTAACAGTAATAGATTATCCACTGAGGCCTTGTTGAGTCATCCATTGAAGCTTGTTGTTTATCCGTTAAAGGTGTCTTCTTAGCAGTTGATACTCTTTCACTTACACAAAATTACAAGGCATTGAATATTCATTTAGCCAACCTATTTGTGTATCTTGCTAGTAGTCAACATGACTTAGAATCAACTAAAACTTTCAAACTCTTTTACATATACTAGTATACAGAATGTGCTATTAACTTATGAATAAAGATAAGCTACTCATTCAACGGATAAAGTGGTATGCTTATCTGTTGAAAGCTACTAAGAAAAATATTAATAATCTACTTAAGGTGTTTTGGAAACTTATTATCAAGAGTACAACATATTCCTAACAATCTCCCCCAATTTATGTCTAATATAGTTATAGGCATAAATTCAGGTTGACTTGATGATAACAAAACACCCTACACAGATAATACATGAAAGAGTAGACAATTGCATAGTGATACATTGAAATAAAGATAAAGTACAAAGAAAGTTGAAATATGTTTACATGCCATTATCAAGGTGCTCCTCTAGCCTGAGCAGATCATTTCCTTTTCTGTTATTCCCTTATTTTCCTTCCCAATTTTTCCTTATTTTCCTCTATTGGAAGTTGGAGTTGTCTGTAGAATTCAGCTTCATTCTCATCATTGATGTCCAACATCTCCTACATCTCTTTGAGAGTTTCATTACTTGAGATTTTGAGCTGGTCTTCAATTCTAAAAAATATTCTGTCTCCCTTTTCATCTCTAAACTCCATGATCCAGTAGGGTTTCATGTGCACTCTTTCTCCAGGTTTTGGAATAGTTAACACCCTTGGGAGTGCACTAGGATCTCTCCAGCTTTGTCTCATTTGAGTGATTTTTCTCAGTACTTCTGACTTGGCAACTTTGGTGAATCCACAGTCTTTCTTCATTGCAGAGAATACCTTGGTCAGAATACTGTAGCCTTCATTGATGATCCTGTATAGAGGCCATGTGATCTCAGAACCACCCTTGTACTTGAAAGTGAGTCTTTCTGGAAGTCTAGCATTGGATGCAATTCCTCTTACTATCTTCAATTTCATCCAGAAAGAGCTCAAGATCAGAGAACTCTTTAATATCACAAATATATAACTGATCATATTTGTTGATAGTTGGCTTCTGTAGTTTTGAGATAGGTTTGGGAGGAATTAGGGTTAGCTTGGCTTTCTTCTTCTTCAGGGATCTCTTTTTGGTTGGAAAGATAAAGTCAAAATCAGGGATAGGTATGTTCTCCCATTCTATAGGCTCATCCTTAGGCACTATTGGCTCACCATGGAAGTTGATCTCAGGATTTAACTTAATTTCAACTGGAGGAACAATTGTTTGAGTTGTAGTGATAGATTGGGAGGTTTTATTTTCCTCATCTGTTAAGACTGTGCTCTCAGTTTCTTTCTTTGACTAGTCTTCCATTCTGGTTTTTCTTCAATATTCTCAACTGCCTTCTTCAAATTATCAGTAGTTGCTTTGACAACATCCTTTTGAGACCTTTTGATAGCCTTCTTTTTCTTAGGATTGGCTTTTAGTCTCAAATGCTCCTCTCTTTTGGCTTCTGGAAAGTTAGGATGGTTTTTCATCATACATATTAGCTTACCATATCTGTATATCCTTGCCATCCTTGATCTCAACACCTTGTCTGTAGCTTGAATTTAGAAATTAGTTGACCTAGGAGCTTTTGATTATCAGGCCTAGAGGAAGGGAAGTCAAATTCCATTGGATGTTTGGAGTTGAAGGTGCGTGGGGCTGGCTTTGGTTTCAGCACTACAGGCTTGAATTCATTGACCATTGAAGGTTCTACACCTGAGCTTTTCTGAAACTACCATTCTTCCTTAGTGAGAGGCCTCAACTGAGTGCTATGCTTCACAGTAGTAGATGTTGTTGAAGTTGAGCCAAACACTTTTCTGATTCTTTCCTCTAACTACTTCTTCTGCTCTTTAAGTCTTAGCTTAGCTACAGCTAAATTGATTAAATCAATACTGTCCATCTCCTTAGCTAGTGACTTAGGGACAATAATGGATGCAACCATTACTTTGGAGACACTTGTACAGCCACTAACTTTTAGAGTAGCTCAGTCTGAGTGGCTTGCCCTTGAAGAACTAGCTTTAGAGAACCCTCCACTGATGACATTTTTTCTTCCAGAGCACCAACCCTCCTAGATAGATCTGACTCTTTTCTGAGGCACTGCTGGATGTCCTTCATGGTTGTGGCAGGAAGCCTTTCATTAATTTTCTTGTAGATATCATCCTTGAGATCTCCAATGTCTTTCCTGAGACCATCCACATCTTGAACTTGTTTGAGATGTTGAATTTTGTGGAGTTGGAGAGACTCAAGATGAGCTTGAAGCAATGTTATTGTGCCAACATTTGTTGAGGCAGCAATGGCTTGCTGAGTTTGGCTAATGAGCTTGATGAATGTAGAGGTAAAGTATTGTGAGCTGCAATCCTTGGAGAGCATCCACTCAGGAAAACTAGTGGATGAACTAGGGCCTTCTTCTCCCCCTATGTTCATGGCTATGTCTTCATCAGATTCATCAAGGTCATCACTAAAGCTCTCGTCATCTTCAGCTATAGAAGGCAGATTAGATATGGCATCCTTAGCTCTCATCATTGACTCATTAGTGTGTACCAAGTTCAATGACCTTTCTGCCTCCTCATTACCCTGAACAGCCAATTATTGATAGGCTGTCACATGATGAGTAAATGTCTCAGCATCCAAGGAAATAGAATCTATAACAGCTTTGTATTCTTGCTGATATAGTTTTTCCTTTTCAGCATCATTGACATCCATTGACTCATTAGCAATGGTTGCCTTCCTTATTTCTCCAGTACTTGCATTTCTCTCATGATCTCTCTTTTCTTGCATCAGGGGCTCCCCCTGGCTCACCACCCTCACACCCTCACCTTCACCTTCTAAGGTGGGACTCCTCTAGCTCACTTTTGCCACACCTGAAGAAATGGTGTGTATGTGTGTACTCTCAGCCTCTCCTTTTACCTGGGAGCAACCCAGCCTCTCACTCAAATCACTCACTGCCCTCGGTCTTAGAAGTGATTGAACTACAACTAAGTCATCTGCACTTGAAATAGATTGAGAAATTTCAGAAGTAAGTGCAGTGACTTTCAACGGATAAGAGATATCCGTTGAAGCTATAGTTGTAATGTTCAACGGATGATTGCTGCTAGGCAATCCGTTGAAGGACAATCACTTGTCAACGGATGAAGGATATCCATTGAAGAAGAGAAAAGAGGAGCTATTGAAGTTGAAACTATAGTTGAGTCTGTGAAGATTGATTTGAGATTTTGCATAGACTCATCTATGGTTTCTGAAAGAGTTGGCTGGTGATCTAACAAATCATCAATAAGGTGATGACCATCAGTTTGAGTAATTGGCTTCTCCAATAATTTAAGAGTTGGAGAATCAGGAATTGATGTAGATATCATATCTACATCTTGAGAGAGAGTAGGAGAGTTATGTGTTTGAGGTGTTTCGATTGTTAAAGAGTGGGGCTGTGACTCCACATTTACAGGAGTCACATCAAGCTGACTTTGAGAAGGTGCAGATTTTGTCTGCACTGTGTGTGTGCCCTGTGATACCCCAGAGGTTTTCAACTTCTTCTTTCTGATATAAGTGTGGGAGGTGTCTCTTGTGTCCCTACCCTTTTTTGCCTGTGTTCCTGGTTGGGAGCCTTTTTCAATAGCTACATCCTTTTGGGAAGATGCAACTAGGGATGTGGAAATATCCTTTTTAGTCACTACAGTCTTTTGGGAAACTGAAGGATGGCTAGCTTGGGATACACTCACCTCTCCTTCCTTATTCTTGGGGCTTCTTTTATGTTCACCCCTTCCTTCACCATGCTCACCACCCTGAACACTCGCCTAGGTAGTTTTTACAACTAGTGTTTTTTGAGAGACACTAGAGGTGGTTTTCTTTGACTTGATTTTTGAAGTTTTTGGTTTAGTGGCTTGGGTAGAAATCTGTTTGGTCACTGTAACAGACCCCATTGCCACATTAGAAGGCAAAGAGATTTGAGGTTGGGAGGAGATAGGGATAGAAGTTGATACCTGACTTACCTGAGGTGCCTCAATGATAGGTAGATAGTTGAGGGGCACCTCATTGTTGAGATTATTTCTAATAAGATCTGCAAGAACTCTCTTCTCTTGAACCTAACAATTTAACTTGTTGTTTGGGTTCTTAATTGAGAGCTCCTTAGAAACATGGTTAGCTAGCATCATAAGAAATTTAGCATGGTACACATTCCTAGGTCTCTTAGAAACATCTCCTAATTTAAAACATAATTCTAGCATAACACAGTTGCTAAAGTTGTAATATCTATCAGACAAAAGCATATAAAGCATGTTGATTAGTGCAGAATTTATAGCATCAAAATTGCTAATTTTACCAGAAAACACTTTAATAAATGCATCACACAAATAACTCCATTCTTTCCTAAGCCCTTTTCTTTTGATACTACCTAAACTAGAGGTATCTAAAGAGTAACCCATGGATTTAAGCATATTAACTACATTATTATCAGTGTGTGGAGTGACATCATTATTTTCAGGTAGTTTAAAGCAAGATTGAATGTCATCATAGTTGACACAGTGAGAATTACCTTTGAGAGAGAAGTTAATGGTCATGTCAATGGAATTGAAGACAGTTGAAGTCCATATCTCCTCAACCACTTCACAAAAGATGACTGGAGACTCAAGCATGGCATATTTGAGCTTGCAACCACTGATAAAGTCCATCATCTTGTGATAGTCCTCATGAGCCGCTTGCTTGTCCAGGAGTGCTACAAAATTATTCTTTTCATACACGAAGCCGGTCTGAGACATAATCTTAATGACTGGTGCCATTTTTGCTAGATTTGAAGTTACAGAGAAAAAGGAGTAGTTTGGAGAAGAAGGGGAGTAATTTGCCTTTAGAAATTCAGAGAAAGATAAAAGTGAGATCTGAAAATGAAATTGGCTTTTATACTTTCTCAAATTAACGCAAGAAAATGATTAAAAAATAAAATAAACACCCAATGATTTATGTTGAAAACAACCGTTACAAAATAAATTTAATTGTAAAAATTCTGAAACCGTCCTTCAACGTGTATACACACGATTAAAGACATATCTCAACGGATAAGGTTTTAGAATCAACGGTTAAGATTCACACAAATCAACGGATATCTACTAACCAGATTATCCGTTGAAAAGTAGACAAAAGACATTATCCGTTGAAGAATAATGTATCCAGATATATACTTGACTTTCAAAGGATGAGAAATATCCGTTGAGAGGGTAATTTTGACTTAGCCAAAATTTTACCTTTTCATGACAGAGACAAGAAAATCAAGTTTATTTCTGGCTGCATTACAAATTGAATAGACAATAAAATTAAGAGTAATTTAGCATACCTAGCTCAAGTACCAACCTTGTGAATGTTGATTCATCAAGTGGCTTGGTAAATATATCTGCAATTTGTTTTTCACTTGGAACAAAATGAAGTTCCATAGTACCATTCAAAACATGTTCCCTTATGAAGTGATACTTTATGTCAATATGCTATGTCCTTGAATGCTGCACTGGATTTTCAGAAAATTGGAATTTTGTCTACATGCATTCCATAATCAAAAAATTGATTTCTCATCCACAGTATCTGTGCACAACAACTACCAGCAGCAATGTATTCAGCCTCAGCTGTAGAAGTAGAGATTGAATTTTGTTTCTTACTAAACCAGGACACTAGCTTGTTTCCCAGAAATTGACATGTCCCTGTAGTACTTTTCATGTCAATTTTACACCCTGTATAATCTACAACTGAATAGCCAATTAGATCAAAACTAGATTCTCTAGGATACCAAATGCCGAGTTTTGGTGTTCCTTTGAGATATCTGAAAATCCTCTTAAAAGCTATTAAATGAGATTCCCTAGGATTAGCTTGGAATCTAGCACAAAGACATGTAGCAAACATTATATCAGGTCTACTAGCTGTCAAATATAAAAGTGAGCCAACCACGCCTCTATAACTTGTAATATCCACAGACTTTTCAGTTGTGTTTAATTCAAGTTTAGTGGCAGTGGTCATGGGAGTTTTTGCAGATGAATAGTCCATTAAGTCAAATTTCTTTAAAAGATCATAAATGTATTTTGTGACGCCCTCCAAATCCGGGGTCTAGATTTGGGAGTCACGAACCAATATAAAATAAAACACAATCTGAATAACAGTAAAATATAAATAACTACGACCCCCTTACCTTACCACTGGATCGATCACAGGTTTGATATGAAACAGGTTCTAACAAAATATGAAGATATTACAAACCTCTTAGTGTTATTAGAATAACTTCGAAAAGAAGTTACGCCAATAACCAAAAGACTAATTAAGTTTTACAACTATTCCCAGTTTTATTACAAAACATCTATCTAAGCCGTCTTACTTTTCAAAAAGCCTACCTGTTCGGGTAGCTGAAATCTAACCCTCCTCGGAGGTCCTCGGTACACAGCCTTTCTGGCTGTACGACGAATGATGGCCATGCTCAGGTTTGACTGAAAGATTAAGTAAGATAAACAAGGGGTGAGCCATAATTGCAGCCGATGATCAGTTGCGATGCAACGCCGGTAGGCTCCGAGTATTTCTGCCCATCACCAGTCCACAAATCTTTATGGGTACCCTGGCACACATTGGCCAAAAATAATAATCGCTGGGCCGGCGTCTCGGCCACTTACGCCTTTCCAATCTCAAGAAGAGAGTCGGTTCAATCGATCTCATTATCAACCACTCGCCCTCTCACAGGGTCCGGAGTGATCTCAAAACTAATGGCGGAATAACTCGAACAATTAGTTATCCGCTTAGTCAATAAATTAATTATCACGGAAGGAAAAGTAACTGNTAGCCTAGTTGTCACTATCTATCCTTGCAAAGAAATAATCTTCTAGTAGAACAGTTACTGGAATAACAGAATCTCAATTAAGTATCGATTATGTAGCTATAAAGAGCTAACATGAATAATTGAAAAACAATTTCAAAATTGAGAGTAAATGATTAACTATTCTGAATTTAGAATAGGGGAAAATCACTTGCCTGGTAAATTTAGCAATGCAATTCAGATTATTTATGCCCAACCTCGACTGCCTGGCTAACTCCTGGTCTCGCTTCTAGAAACCAAAATACTATTTTAGTAAACCAGACAACATCTTCGTCGACGTATTTCTACGTCTCAACATCTACCCATTCGTTAACCCCTTTATAAATAAATTATATAATTTATATTATTAATTGACTGATACTACTGATCACGTAAGCACGAAATACGCATAATCACATATCGCACGTAGCCACATAATGCACGTAGCACATAAAACAAGTCACATTCAGTTCAGTTCGTCAAACGGTTCGTTTTGATATGTTTAAAATTAAAAACGGGTCAAAACTTATTTTCCCGATAAATACGGGTCCGCTAAATAGTATGTAAAATAATTACCCCAATTTTAAAATAAATTTTTATGCTTATAAATATTTTTAAAAGAATCGGGGTATTTTTCTAAAGCTAACGGACTTCGTTTCGTCTCGATCGGACAAACGGTTCATTTATTATCGAATTATTAAAATAATTCGATTAATAAATTATTTTTAATTCCTAAAAATCAAATAAATCAATTAAATAAATTAATTAACTAATTATAATAATTAATTAATCAATTTAATCAATTTAAATTGATTTTTTTTAGAATTTTTGGAAATTATTTAAAAATAATTCATTTATTAATTAAATAAATTAACTAATTATTCGAAAATAATTAATCAATTTAAATAATTAAACAAATGAATAATTTGGAATTATGAAAATAATTTAAACCCTTTAGGGGTCGTTTAGTTCAAAAATCGGTATGGGGTTGGAATCAGGAATCGGGTTGAGTTGGTATAGGGTTGAGGTATCATTTCTGATATCATGTGTTTGGTTCAGTGCTGAAATGAATATGTATGATTTAAAATATTTTAGAGTTTTTAATATTAATTATTTTAAATACTAATTTTATTATTATTTTAATATCTTCTTGGTTCGTTAATTTATTTTTATATGAAAAATTACATTTAATTGTTTAAATAGAAGTGTAAATATGAGAAATAAATTTGATTCCCCATACCCCTTCCTCATACCCACCTCTCCACTAGGGTATGAAAAACCCATACCTTGTGGGTTTGAGGAATGGGTATCAAATTTTTTTTCTCAACCAAACAACAGGTATGGGGTTGGAATGGCTGAAACCCATACCTGATTCCAGAAACCCTCGAACCAAACGACCCCTTAAAGATTTAAATTAAATCAGTTTTTATCTTTTTATTTAAATCAGGGAATTAAATTACTAGGTAGTAAATAAATTATTAAAGCAAAATAGGATTTTGTAATTATTTTTAAATCATAAAACCAAAAACAGATTTGTAAATCAGGCATCAGGTAATTGAAGATCAAAACCGGGTCTTATTGGGTCAGAAAACGGGTCCTGAAGAATTAATCCGGATCCGGGTCGACCCGGAAGGAATCCGGGAAGATTTCCAGTTTTCCGGTGGCCTTTGCCGGATTCTGGTAACCGAATTTCGGTCAACAACAGCTCGATTTCACGGTTTTTCAGCTAGTTTGGAATCACAGACACCATAGCAATTCGATCATAGCAACCAAAACAATGAACGACCACATCAAAGCATCTCGGAATCATCGATTCCGGCCAAACTAAGAACACAACCGGCGAATTCGTCGGAAAATTTGACTTCGCCCCAAACAACTACCAAACTCAACGTTCCACATATGAAAACGAAGCTTGGAAGCATACAAATATAATCACGGAGTCAAAATCAATGAACAATCAACAACTAACCCGGAAAATCAATAAAAAAATTCGAATTAACCCATGAACTTGAACTACCTATTCCCGCAATCAAACACAACAAATAAACATGTAAATCGACTCTAAACAACCATACAAAGCTATATCAAGCATCAAAACAAGTGGANGACTCTAAATCAAAAAGCCCTAAGTCAAAGTATGAACCCTAAAATCAAAATTTGAAAATTATACCTCTTTCAACGATTTTGATACTAGAAATAGAAAGAACACGTCGCGGGCTTCGATTTGGTTACTTGAACACAAAAATCCGAGATCAAAATCACCTCCAAATGTGGCTTTGATTCTCTAGAACTCTCAAGAACACCCCCACTTCTTTTTCTAGATTTTTCTTGATTTTTATGATTTAATCATTTAATTAATTAACTAAAATCTCTATTTATAATTACCAAATTACATCCCCTAATTACAATTAGGGTCTAGTTATAACATTTTATTAAAAATAATTACCCCATAATTATAATTTATGGGGATTTAATTTTTAAAATAATAAATACAATATATATGCCAAAATTTTCCAAAAATTACAAATAATTCAAAAANACCAGAAATTTTATAAAAAATAAAATGTAATTTTTACAGGCCCTGGGGTTCCCGTAGGGTCCCGGTCCGATAATTTTTGAAAAACGAGAACATTTTCTAAATTCCTAGAAAAGCCCGGATTTTAATATTAAAAGCTCAAACTAACAAAATATAGCTCAGAATGAAAAACAGTAAGATTGGGCTGTACAAATTTGATTTTAATTAATTTAAAACCAAACAAAACACATTTAACGCAAAATAAAATAACGTAAAATTTTCAGAAAATATCCTGGGCCTTACAGGATATTTATTGGCACATAGCACGAAACAAATAAGGCCAAAAATTGCACGATTAAATTTTTAAACACATAATATTTCTTTTAATAAAATTCATAAATAATCCAAAAATGCACAATTAAATTTAAAGCACAAAATATTTCATTTAATAAAATTCAAAAATAGTTGCGAAAATTCCCGGATATTACATATTTGGTTTGACTAATGAAAATTCCATCACTAACTTGCTTTACTTGTAAGCCAAGAAAGTAAGTTAGTTCTCCCATCATGCTCGTTTCATATTTGCTTTGCATTAGTTTGACAAACTTTTTGCAAAGTTTATCATCTGTAGAACCAAATATAATGTCATCTACATAGATTTGAACAAGTATAGTAGAGCCATTAACATTTCTGAAGAAGAAAGTTTTATCAACAGTACCTCTAATGAAATGATTCTCTAAAAGAAACTTTGGGATCTTCAAAACCTGGAGACTGACTGACATAGACCTCATCTTTCCGTTCTCCATTTAGAAAGGCACTCTTTACATCCATTTGATAGACTTTGAATTTGGCATGGGCTGCATAAGCTAGAAAAATTCTGATGGCTTCAAGTCTTGCAACAGGAGCAAATGTCTCAGCAAAATCTATTCCCTCTTGCTGAGAGTAACCTTTAACAACCAATCTAGCTTTATTTCTGATTACTATGCCATACTCATCCATCTTGTTTCCGAATACCCATCTAGTATTAATAGACTTTTTGTTTTTAGGCTTAGGTACTAGCTTCCACACTTTGTTTCTTTCAAATTGATTTAGTTCTTCCTACATAGCTAAAACCCAATCAGGATCTAGTAGGGCATCTTCCACCTTTTTTGGTTCTTCCTGTGATAGGAAGCTGCTATATAGACATTCATCCTAAGTATCTCTTCTAGTTTGCACTTTGGATGTAGCACCACCAATGATTAGATCATAGGGATGATCCCTTGTCCTTTTCCTCTGAGGTGGTAGATTAGCTCTAGATGAAGTGACATCATTAAGGTCTTAATGTGTGACTGAGTGTTGACTAGATGAAACTCCCCCTGAGTTGTTGGATCTTTGACTAAAGGAAGGAATTCTGTCAACGGATAGTCTAGAATGACCTTCAGCATCTACTGAAGATTGACTTTCAACGGATGTGGCATATCTCTTTCAACGGATGATGCACTTTGTCTTTCAATGGATGCTGCATCTTGTGCATCAATTGTTGTTGTTGTTCTTATTGATGACAACTTTGAGTTACTTGTTGTCATTCCTTCTAGACCACCTTCATCATCACTGTTGTCACAATACATCTCAACATTGTCAAATTTGAGACTTTCATGAAAACCTTCATCTTCTAGCCCTTCAATCTTTTTATCATCAAATGCAACATGTACAGATTCCACAACAATGTTGGTTCTCAGATTGTAGATTCTATATGCTTTACCAACAGCATATCCAACAAAGATGCATTCATCAGCTTTTGCATCGAACTTCCCATTTTGAACAGTTTGATTCTTTAGAATAAAACACTTGCATCCAAAAACTTGAAGAAAGTTTAATATTGGCTTCCTATTCTTGAACAATTGATAGGGAGTCATGCCTTTGGCCTGATTGATCAAAGAAATATTCTGAGTGTAACATGCATTGTTAATAGTTTCAGCCCAAAAATATGTAGGTAACTTTGATTCTTCAAGCATGGTTCTTGCAGCTTCAATTAATGATCTGTTCTTTCTCTCAACCATTCCATTTTGTTGTGGAGTCATAGGAGCTGAGAACTCATGCATGATCCCATTTTCTTCACAGAATGATTTCATTATGGAATTTTTAAACTCAGTTCCATTGTCATTCCTGATTCTTCTTACTTTGAGATCAGGATGATTGTTGACTTGTCT
>PHNY01055649.1:3378-16730 GCA_003724115.2 Anethum foeniculum
TCGTCTTACCCCGATTCCTGATTCCAACCTTATACCACTGTGGTCTTTGTTTTTTCAAAAAAGAAAAATGATAGTCATATTTAAATGACATTTATATAAAGTAGACCCGACAATTTTGGTGTACGACACGTGAACATGGTACAAAACGACACGAATAATTAGTGTTTAAGTGCGAAAATTTGGTACACGAACAAGAAAAAACACGAATTTAATTAATGTTGGGTTTGGTTTTCCGATATAGGTACACGACACAGAACGAAAGTATACGAAATAAATAAATAAATAAATTTAAAAATAAATAATATTTATAATATAACTTATACATCTTATCTTTTACTAAATACACCAAATACAAATAACATATTTTATTTTTATATAACTTATAGAAATATTATATACTTATATTTGACTATCTTATTACATCTTATTGTACTCACAAGAATATTTTCACTCATTTTATTTATTTTATACTCGGAACTTGGTTGTTCATTATCCTAACTATTTTATTATCTAGTGTATTTTCTGTATTTTCTGACAATTGATATTGTTTTTAGTACATAATTAGTGTACTTCCGTGTACCAAACGGGTAGACACAAATATATTAGTTCCTGGTTAGTGTCAACCAAATGGTACACGAATATAAATCCAGGTCGGGTTCGGTTTTAATATTTTGACACGAAAACATGAAAGTACACGGAATGAATGTACACGTATACGACCCATTGCCCGATCTAATATAAAGCGATGAGCAAGCATTGAAATAATTCTATAATTAAATTGTAAAACAAAACAGTTAACATCAATTCTGCATCAACCTAGGGGCCGTTTGGATCATGAGATTTCAATCCGGTTATTGGGAATGAGAATGAGGTTCTAATACATTTTTGTATTGAAATCTCATCCTCATTCCCGTTAACTTGGTAGGAATCATATGATCAAAACAGCACCTAGAATTCTCTAGCGCAACTGCGAAATTATAATATTATAAACTAGTTTAGTAAGAATTTTCAAATAAAATAAATAAATAATTTCTAAAATAATATTATTAATCTTCCGAATTTCCCTTTATGTGTTAATAATTCTGAATCCCGAATAAATATAAAATTTTAAATAACTGCTCTCTGATTGTGAATAAATATAGAATTTTATAGAACCGCCCTCTAATTAAACATGTTACTTTTAAATATCTTATTACCCGTGCAATGCACATGTTGTACGATTTTCGTTATTCGTGTATTTTTTAATAATTATAATAATATATTTAAAAATGCAAAATATTTTAATATTTCATAAAAATCGAAATAACACAAACTATATAAAAGAATGATGTGAAAATTGATAGTTTAGAAGAGAACATAATATTAAATAAATAAATCAAGAGACGACTAAGAATTTTTTTCGTCTATCAAAACTTTTATACATTAAACATACTTTTTTGCGAGATTAGTCTCAAAATTCTTCTCAAACTGTTGATCAAAGTGTTTGTTAATATATTTGAAACTAATAAATGAATATTAGATTTCATATAATATACTTAAATCTAATAATATAAATATTATATACTAATTTATCATTGAATTTTGAATAATACATTATGAGTGATATTAAATATGTTACTAATAGCCAACAAAGGGTTGGTGCAGTGGTTGAGCTATTGTCCCCGGGAGGTCAGAATTTGACTCCTGGCGTGTGTGTGAGTAATCAATTAGCAAAAAAAAATATGTTACTAATAAATTTTGAAGTTATAAATAATAAATCTAAATATGTTAGTAGAGAGAATCGAACCTAAAAAAATTTATCTGATTTCGTTTGATTTATTTTGACTCTATCTCCGAGTTCTAGAAATCAGATTTTGACAATTTTCTAGAATTATTCTTTAATTCAGTGATGATTAAAAAAGTATTATTTATGTAAAATTTTCTAAAAACTGAAAAAAAACAAGTACGAATTTCGTTTTAAGTACTTTATTCAATCTAGGATAACTACTTAACTAATCTATTTAATTTAGAAGACCTGCTTAGTTTTGGTTTATATTATGAAAATAGAATATTCCCTTATTTTAGAACCAACAGCTATCATTTATTTAATTTAAAATTCAACGGTCCTTATTACATTGATAAGACCACAACTACCAAATATTTAGATAAGATCCCTCTTATGCATGTTATATTATAAGGATATAATGAGTCGTTCTCTCATTGTTTACAAATTCAATATCATAAAATTATGTCATCTATTAATCACTGATCGATTTTATAATATCATGATATTTTATTTTAATATTTTTAAAGATTAATATAGAACATCTTATTATTATTTTATTTTATAATAAGAGATATTTATAGACACTATCTAATTTTTCACAATTATTTTTTGTTCTATAAATTAAAAGTTAACAATTTCATTTATATGGTTTAAAATTTAAGTAAGGCTAGGAAAATATTAATATGGTAAACTTGATTTGGAAAGAATATTTAGGATAATATTAAAATGTTAATAAGTCTTTTAGAAAAATTTTAGGATTTGAAATTTAGGAGAATATTAAAATGGTAACTTTGACTTAAAAGTGAAAGTTTAAGAGAATATTAATATGAAAAATATGAATTGAAGAAAATTTTTAGGAAAATTTTAAGATGATAACTTTGACTTGAAAAGAAAGTTTAAGATAATATTAATATAATATCTGAATTGAAGAAAAATTTTAGGAGAATATAGGTAACTGTAATTTTTAATATTTTATTAAATCAAAACTTTGAAAAAATTAGAAAAATAGATCGAGACGATTTGAGAGCCGTAACCTTGCCACCCTCGTCTTCTCCTTTCCTTTATATAAGTACTAGAAATTTAAGCTGCTCTTTGCGGCAGCCTTATAAATTATTTTAATTTTGTTTTGATAGAAATATATAGTTTTCTTTATAAATATTTCATAGGCTAAAAGTTAAAAGAAAATTTTTAGGAAAATATTAAGATAGTAAGTTTAGGAGAAATTGGAGAGAAATGTTAGGAGAATATAAAATAAATTTTAGGAGAATATTTAGGGGTCGTTGGTTCAATTTTAGTATGGGTTAGATACAGGAATCGGTATAGGGGTGAAGTATCATTTCTGATATTATGTTTTTGGTTGAGTGTTAGAATGAATACGTCTAATTTAAAATTAATTATTTTAAATACTAATTTTATTATTATTTTAATATCTTATTGGTTCGTTAATTTATTTTTTTTATGAAATATTACATTTAATTATTTAAATAGAAATGAAAATAGAAGAAATAAATTTGATTACCCATACTCTTCATACCCACTTCTCCCTTAGGGTATGATTTTCTTTTTTTGTTAAACCGAACACGTTGCAGTGATTGAAACCCATACCTAATCCAAAACCCCCTGAACCAAACCCCCTCGAACCAAACGACCCATTAAATGGTTAGTTAATTTAAAGAGAAATGAAAATTTTAGGAGAATATCATACAAAAAGTAAGTTGACTTAGAGTGTAGAAAGCTTAGGACAATGTAAGGCAATTATAAGGCCATTGTAATTTTTAATATTTATTAATTCAAAGGATTAAAAGTTAGAAAAATAGAATAGAACGATACGATTTGAGATCGAATCCCAGTTTGAAGAGATTTTTATGCAGACTGGCCAAAGAATATGTTCATGTTCATCTCACTTGCATATATAACTTTCGTCCACATAATTTCGTCCCTAACTATAACAAACGTATTAAACTATTAAAGTAGGTGTGTACGATTCCTTAATTGACTTAGAAAAACACCAATTTCTAGAGACTCCTCAATTCTAGTCGTCGAATCTTCAAGACTTTCAACCATGCCTTACAAAATCTACTTATACTTGCAAACAAAATTGAAACATGACGGACAGATCCATATCACTGAGTCACTGACAAGTGAACACAGCATATGAGTCAAATAGTATAGCTGCTTCTAAACGATATTGAGGCTGGTGTAGACAGCATATAGGAGCCTGAAATGCCCCCAGGACGGATACGGTGTGCAGAGCAGACTGTAACCAAGGACGCACTATGCCTGCAAAGCCATAAAAGAGTTCTGCTTACGAGCATGGTCTGGAATGAGCCGTCGGAGGATCTCAGCAGGGATTCCCGCAAGCTCTGCCAAATAAAAAATAATAAATAACACTTTGCAAAGCCAAATTAAAAATACGGGCAAAAACGACAAATGTTTTGTCAAAACTGATTAACTTTCAGAACTTGAAAGCAGGACCAAAGTCCGCATCACAAGAAGCAATAGATACAGTGCCATTTAGTATCACCAGAAATTGAAAGCACAGTTGTTGCTACTAAAAATGTGACTAAATAGTAATAGTAGTACCGTGGACACAATAAGGGTTCAGCCCTGCTAGTTTTTTTTACATATAAGTACAATTTAGTATGTGATAATTTTAATAAATTTTGGTTCGTAGTTTAGCTGATATGTAACTATAAATTTGAATATTTTCAAGTTCCAATTGAGTTCATTAGATAGGTGTTTTTTTTTTTGCTAAACTAAATGTGATTATTAAATGGATACCATAGTACAGCATTGAAAATCTTATAGGGATAATGCAAGGAATCCAACAGGTCCAACATTTACTTTGACATTTCAAAGAAGATAAGGGAAATTTTGAGAGAAGACAACAGGAGTAGAAAAGAAATAAGAAGGAAAAGAAATTGAGGGAAGTTGGCTAATCTGACTAGAAGGGTAAAAAGGAAATTGCAGCAAAGAAAGGAAAGGGATAATGCAAGGAATCCAACAGGTCCAACATTTACTTTGACATTTCAAAGAAGATAAGGGAAATTTTGAGAGAAGACAACAGGAGTAGAAAAGAAATAAGGAAAAGAAATTGAGGGAAGTTGGCTAATCTGACCAGAAGGGTAAAAAGGAAATTGCAGCAAGGAAAGGAAAGGGGCTATAAATAGAATGAGTTAAGGTTTGTAAGGTTATGAAAAATAATATTGAGTTCTAACCTATAGCCTATAGGGAGGTGACCTCTCCTCGAATTGGGGCAGATGGTAAGCTAAATCCATCACTAGTACTCATTTTCTATTCAATTAAGTCGTACAATTATCGTTCTAGTATCAACTGTGGGTGTGTTATTCAGTTAATCTGTTGCAGATAAGACGTGGTGGTGAAGGTCTATGTTCAAATATTCACAAGGGGTGGGGGCATTTGTGAACATCCTTACTTCCCTTTTTTTAACAAGAAAAAAGAAAAACTAATTTAGAAATAAAAAGTTACGCAAGTGATATTTACCTCTTCTGTAAACATATAACTACTTAACTACTACAGTAATATTCAAGACTTTGTACAAAAGATTTATTCCTAGAGAGTTGTGTAGTAATCAGTATTTATATCTTCAAATAATCCGTAAGAAAAACTTTATACTAAAAATTGATTACATAACTTAATTCTTTCTTAACCGTATATTTTCTTTTGCCTTCGCCAACCTATAATCTGGACCCACCCCCGTATCACCCTCCTCTCCTTGCAGGATGTCGACGGTTCGAATCTTTCAAAAACAAGACGTGTGCGTGAGTGTTATATATAAAATAAAAAAGAATGGTAGGTAGGTTAGATACCTAGGAAGAAGCAATGAGTTGTCTCTATTCTACATTAGAAAACTCCAGGGAAGACATTTATGTCTTTAGCAAAATAAAATGTTTCAAGGATCAGACGTAGCTTATAAGCCCGACACAAAGGACTTCCATATTTTAGAATCAAGTACTTCTTTGCATATTGCCTTTAAATTTCTTGCACTACTATGAATCTATAAAATATAAACCTACATAGCCGTTCGACCTAGTATAACAATATTTACTTTCAAGAATGAAGAAAACATAATTACAACAGTGTAATAGTTTGAATAGCTTATGTGCTATGTAAGGAGTTAAACTCACCGGGTGTCTTAAAATTGAAGAGCGGAGGAAGAGGACGGCCGTTTGGCAGGCGGGTATTAGGGTCTCTCAGTTCATCAAAAAAAGGGTGGATACAAGCTTCCAACTACAGCCAATGGGTATTACATTTAGACATAACTTTTTTCACAATACACAATATCTCATATATTTAAATAGGAAGACTTACTGCAGTACATCGTAAGATCAGGTGAATACTGAAAAAATCTGCAAACCAAATCCACTGCTTCTGGAGGTAAATGCTTCTGGAAAACCTATAAATCAATGTGAAATTTTGAATAAATTTACATTAAAACCACATGATCAGTAACACTAAATCTACAGGCCCAATCTGTAACATTTATACTGAGCAACTTCTAGTTAAAATTTTACCCTTTTACAAGTTAATAGTATAATATTGTTAACTTCTGGACCCAGAAGATAGTAAATAAAGAACCCTCAAAGCAAACAAAGGCAAGAATACTAAGTGTAATCATATCTTATCATTTTGGCTAACTGAATTATCTTTGACATATTTAAGCCAGGAAAGGCTCTCTGGTCTTCTCCTTTGGTTTAAATACACCGTTTCAGTCATCCATTATTACATATACTAGTACTTGTTTGCCCCTGCTTAGCCCTGGTTCGTAATTAAAAATAATTAATTACAATTTAATAGTTAGATAATCTTTTTGATTATATTTGTGTTTTAAATATTTATAATTAGTCAAATATTATATTATAATATTTTTACTTAAAAATCTAATGCCACAAAGATTATGTTAAAATTATTGACATAATTTGTACGCTATCAATTTTTTTTGATTGTAAGTAAAAATAAATTTACTACAATAATTATTACTACATAGAAATATGTAAATTTAAACAAGAAACTACCAAAAATACCAATTTTTTTAAGTTTTTTTGCGATTTTACTATTTTTTAAAATTATTTGCAAAAATACGGTCTGCAATCAAAAGCAACCAAATATGCAACTTCATTTACATTTTCTAAAAAATAACTGAATTTTTTTTGGTTGCATTCGAGGTTGCATGTTGTTGCATTGAAGGTTGCAAGGATTGCAAAACCGTATTTTTGCAAAAAGTTTTGAAAAATCGTATTTTTACAAATAAAAACTTTAGAAAAATGTATTTTTGCATTTTTAGCAAAAAAATCGTATTTAAAAAAAAACCAATTTAAAATTATTTATATATGTGTATATACTTTTTGATTTGTTTTTATATGACATTTTTAGTTCCTTTTTCAATAAATTTGTTAGCAATTACTTGGTGTATTCTAACATTAAGAATTTGATCTCAAAATAAAAAAAATTATTTTTTATTTTTTGAATATGTTTATAAAGTTGAAAATTCTAATTTTACAATAAATCATAGTAAAATATTCAGAGTCCAGTTTATAATTTATTAAAATACTCGTGTACTAACTTGGTTAAAATAAGTATTTTAATTTTAAAATAAAATAAAATTAGTGATTAGTAAAATTAGAAGTTTTGATCTATAAAAAATTGTAAAATATTAAAAATATTAGATTTTATTAGATTTTAGATATTCACTTAAGATTTTAAATCTTCCCTTAAAAAAATACAGATTATTCTGAATTTTATAAAATGATGAATTTTAGCCTATAACATTATAGTTTTATATTTAGTTTGTATTATAATGTATACATGATACTTGATAGACTCTATAATTTTTAAAAGAAAGTTATTGATCAATAAAATATGAACATTTATTAGGTTAGCTCAAATATGAAGTTATAACTTATATTAGTAAAAACAAAATTAATATGGAGTTTGAGTAACATTTTGTTTTTAATTAATAGACAATTATTGAAAGCAAAATGTTGTATATAATGTTGTTAGAAAATCTAATAATGTGTAAAAAATTATAATTTATTAAAATACATTAGTTATTAAGTTTAGTTGGTCATGTATAACAATTTTTTGTTTATTTATTTTTGTGATTGGTTAAATATATAAATATATATATATATATATATATATATTACACATTTATATCAATACTAATTTTTAATTTGTTTTTGACAGCATATAGTATTACAAAATATAAGATATTTTTTATTGATTACATCACTTTTTCTTCCTTTGATCGGTCTGGCTTAGTTAAAATGTAGGTATAAATTTGTAAGTATATAAGTGTGGCGTCTTTGTGTGGACGTTAAAATGTTTATTATTTAAAAAGTTATAACATTTAGATAACGTTATAAATTCATATATATAGGGGTAGGTGTCTCTTTGTATAGCTGGAGTTGTGTCTCTTTAAACGTTTTGAAGTTTATTGTGTATTTGTGGTTATACAAGCCTAGGTCTGTTTGTAGTTCTTATGTGTGATGTGTCTTTTAAAAAGTTTTGTAGGTGTAGGTGTGGGTGTTAATTTTAAAAATTTATGTGAATGTTAAGTTTAAACTTTTATGTGCAAGTATAGTTGTGTTTGTTTAAACAAAAATTAACATAGGTGCATAGGTGTGTCAGTTTAGGTGTGCATCAAGATTTTACCTAGTGAGTTGTGTTATTTTAAAAAGTTATAACGTCAATATAAATCTAAAATAACAGTTAAATAAAAGTTTAGGTAATTATAAAGTTTAGGTGCAAGTATATATGATCGTTTTTATTTGAAAACAATACAAATTAAATTAAACTAACTCTTCTTTTATATTTCTATTAGTTAAGATTTTGTTTCTTATTTTATATTTATATTAGTTAAGATTTTGTTTGTTTAAATGTAGGTGTTTAGTTTTTTAGACAACATAATATTCCATGGTTGTATGTATTTAGGTATGACTGTTTGGTTTTAGGACGTAGCATTTCAATTAGGGTTGTATCTATTTAAGGTCTAGTGTTTGTTTCAATTAGGGTTGTATCTATTTAAGGTCTAGTGTTTGATTTTTAAGACGTGACATTTCAATTTAGGTTGTATCTGTTATATGTGACATTTCAATTTAGGTTGTATCTGTTAGAACTTATGACGTCAGAAATGCTCCTCAGAATTATATATACTATAGATTATTTTCTTAGAGATCAGAATCAATCTTTAACAAGTAGCTACATTCTAATTTCTTAGAGATCAAAATCAATCTTTAATTAGTATACAGAATCAGGGTCGATGAGTTAAAACAATGAATTGTATAGTAAATATTTGTTCACTTATCCAGAAAATAAACCGCTAAGTTTCCTCTACCTTAATTTAAAATGTGATGCAACTTGCAATGACATGACAGTAGTTTGACAACTAAAAATGGATTTACTTTTTTCTATGGTGGTCATTCGCTGGACATGAGGAAGTGAAAGAATAGCAACAAGAAATACAAGCTCACAACCTTTAGAGAAGGAAAAATGATATTTGTGCTCAAAAAGTTGAGTAAACAATGAAATCATAAGCACTGACCAGGATCATCCTATCCGAAAACCAAATCAGTAAAAAAATCACGGGCTAGCATTTTCAAAAGCTAAGTTGTTTCCAATCAGTATGCATTATATATCAACATGAAAATTGTCATGAAGCCAATTCTGGTTCTCGGTACATTTCCAAATTTAAACAAGCAGAGATCATTCATGTGCCCCCATTTTATCTCTAATTCAGTATTAGCTACAATTTACTCATGACCCATCATACCACACTATGTAAATAACAAGCAGCCACCACCCATCAAAGAAATATGTCCCATATGGTGACCTGCTGTCCAACATAAACGTGCATATATGGGGAGCGGGGCGGGGGTAAAAAACTGATTGTTCGCTACTTGAATAAAAGCTATGTTGCACGGAGACTGGTACGGGAACATATACGGGTACAGGGACGGGGACATGAAATGATAATTTTAAAATTAAAGGGTACGGGGACGGCAAGTAATATATAAATAAAATATTAAATTTTTTATATAAATAGGATAGATGAAACATTCTCAAAGATTAACATCATCAGAGATCAACCCAAGTCCCTCCAGTTTCTCCCTTGTTCTCCAATTTTGTCTACATAGTCCCACAAACGAGGTTGATTTTCAGAAGCACTTCCACCTCCACTTCCACTTCCACTTTCAGCATGTACTGAGTTATGTTTATTTGTTTGAGAAAGAGAAAGTAGTTTGAAAAGCGTTATACTTGTATGTATATATGAAGAGCGTGTGTATATAACTCATTAGAAGCGGCTAAGATTAGGGTTTTGTATGTTTTATTTAATTGGGGGCAGAGGCGGGTGTATTTGTCATTTTAGGCCAGGAAACGTCCCCAATGTCAACCCGCCGTCCCAGCTTTTTGGGGACGTCACCCAGCCGTCCCCGCGGCGTCCCCGTCCCAGAGACGTCCACAAACTTCGGTACTCCACCTAGTAGGCGTCCCCGTGCAACATAGAATAAAAGTATGAATTTTGGTCTTTAACTGCGGGCTATACCTTGTACCATGGATGAGGCTTTATCTGCGGAAATTTTAAATTCTGAATATAGTTTGTATTCATACATTTTATCTCCTCCCCGGTTGGTGTTCCTAAAACCTGTGAAATGTGTTGCAATTTAAAAAACTTAAAATTAAAATGAGATATATACTATTATATAGAACGCTGAGAAAAATGATGATTAATGCACATGCTTTATAAAGATTAAACAACCTGCCCAAGAAGCAATTCGGCCATCACACAACCTGTAGACCATATATCTATTGCAGTTGTATATTCTGTGGCACCAAATATGAGTTCTGGTGCACGATAGTATCTTGAACAGATGTAAGAAACGTTAGGTTCTCCTTTTACCTGCTGAGTATATGAAACAGAGCAAATTTTAACTAGAGATCAAGTAATAGCACATACTAAGCACACTTGAAAAACGTACCAAAACTTTTGCACTTCCAAAATCACATAATTTCAGCTGATGCGCGTGTGGATTCACCTGGAAAGGATCTTATTAACTTTAGTCTTTTCGCAGGAACTTGACAAAACCGTTATACAAAACAGAGCCACAAGGGATTTTATTTCTGCTAGTTTTACAATAAAGCAAACTTATCATCATATAAAGTGTAAGAAGAGCTAACTGTTGCAGTATAGTTGTTTCGTTTTCATCTATAAAAACTCTTCATGGTACAAGGCCTTCCATTAGATCAGTAATGAAAACGCTTTCCTATTAGGTGATTCTTATTTTTCTAACGCTCATGCAATAGCACGCTCGGATTTTAGACCAACTTCAAACTTACAAGCAGAAAAACACACACGCTAAATGCATGACAGATATGATTCAGAAGACGAGCAATACACACTAATGATTTAGAATTATTTCTATGTTAATGTTCCTTTGCTGCAGTCTGCATACCATGCTCAAAAACACCATCAATCCAAAACCAGGAGACCAGAAATGAAATCCATGTCTCACTAAAGAAAATAAAAGATGCACTGTAACACTCTTTAGAAGTAAAGACCAACATTGTTCCTGTGACAAATCAAAAAGGAGTGACCGTATGCAGAAGAAAAAACAAAAAAAAAACAGTAAACACAAAAAAACTAAATATAAAGGTGGTTCGCCTCTAATGTGTCCACCCCACGTAGACTAATTACAGTTCAATCCCCGATTATATGCTACATTTCAAGTCTTTTTTTACAACTGTTCTATAAATACTTTCCATTCCATATCTCTTCTTGCATTCCTCCTCCAACTAATACAGGAGGCATTCTTCCCAATAATGCATTAAAGCCCACATTATGAAATAGCCATCTCACATAATAATACTTCAGTATTGTACAACAGATCACACTGTACTTGTCTGGTAGCACTCCCTTATTCATACACTAAATAGATTAAAGTTAATGATCTAGTTCAATATCAGACTATCAGTGCTATGGTGAAACAATCAAAAATACTTACAAAAACAAATGAGTTGGAAGAAAAATGGTTTTATGTGCACATTTGTAGTATCTGAAGATATAATATACACATAAAATTACGATAAGATTATAAATTAGACAGTCATGATGATCACTAGAGAATTTTTATATGCACAACTTGAGATGAGCATCACTGTCCTCTACTTAAAGAATGGGGAAACGTTAGATAATTATGCCATGATTGGGTGGAAACTGGAAGTTAGGAAATAGAGGAATAACTCATTGTCTGTAGTTCTAATCCTATGCATAAATGGGATTAAAATAGTATTAATACAATAAAATAAATGAAGTATCTTACAACTTACAAGTAAGTTTTGAGGCTTGACGTCACGGTGATAGATACCAATGCAGTTATGAATATTAACAAGGGCCCTGCATATCTGCATCAAATTTATATACAAACAAAGTTGAGAAGTAAAATATGTTGAGAAATGGAGATCCAAGATATCATACATCACATGTAATCATGAAGGACATATATTGAGTAGAAGATTATTTTAATATATCCCTAGCATTGTAGCCCAGTTGATACCCCTCACCCTTAGTTGGTAACAAAAGGTCGGGAGTTCAAGTCATAGCGGAGACAGTGCAAGTATTAAAATTTCTAGTGACTGACCTTACCCAAATAATGTATTTCATAAGCCTCTTTTCTAAAGGAAACTCGTCCATATTAAATAATATTATTAGAATAGATCAAGTAATAATAATTTCTTGATGAGAACTAAGCCATTTTTTATATCTACCAGATTACCGAACACCATTATTATTAATTTTACTAGACTACGCAACACCAGCAAAGGCAATTAAAAATCAACAACTGATGTAGGAAGGTTAATGTAAAGGGCAATTAAAGGGGAAAAACCCGTCCACACATGGAATCAGCATAGAACCAAAATTAAGGCACCAAAATTAATGCAATCAATAATAACTCAACTCTCATTATTCATGAGTATTAACATGATTTACATAGAGATGCTCCCTGATTATAAAGAGAGCACAATCGTGGGGAAAACATAAATGGCAGGTAGCTGCTAAACAAATGTCCAAAGGATCCAGATCCAGCCCCTCTATAGGAAGGCAAAGGTGATCCTTGGAGTAAAAGTCTAGTAATCCTTGGGTATCCAAAGATTTAAATAATACACACTAACGCACATGTAACGGGCTAGGTGCACTTCCAAACATAATAAGGAACCACAACTCGACTTACCTTTCTATACAATTTCCTAATGAGTATAAATCTGTTGACCATCAATATTTATAGTCTTCTTTCAAAATTTATTTAACGATCATCACAACACCCGAAAATGAACATACCTGATAGGTATACAGTTTGACATATATTAAGGGCATCCGCTGGTTCAACCTACTGTACTGCCTTTCCATACGATTAACAGTTTCCAAGAACAAACTCGAGGACCAGATTGAGGTACACTTCTTCTTTGTCTGTTGTTGAGAAAAAAGAATGCTTTAGAGCAACAATGTTTGGGTGGTCCAGCATTTGCATAATTTGCAACTCCCTATTCTTGTAGCGCTTGTCTTGAAGAA
>PHNY01055762.1:0-10335 GCA_003724115.2 Anethum foeniculum
AACCACTTCCAAGGCCAATATCCCGAACCCATAGACATCACATTTTTCTGTTATCTTTACTGTTTTACATCCAAATTCAGGTGCCATGTAGCCAAGGGCACTCTGAATTTTACTACTTAGGACGTAACGGTCTACCATAGGTAACAGCCTGGCAAGACCAGAATCTGCAATTTTCGGTTCCCCTGAGCTGTCTATCAATACATTGCTTGATTTTAGATTGTAGTGGATAATGTTCATCTGGTGCAAATGAGCCAAACTTTTAGCTATTCCAAGAATAACTGTAAACCTCTCATTCCATGAGAGAAAGTTTCCTCCTGATCCCTCATGGAGATGCTTGTACAAATTTCCACCAGAAACAAATTCATAAATTAGAAGCTGCAGTGACGGAGTCCAGTAATAGCCTTCTAGAGCCACGAGATTGCGGTGATGAATTTTCCCTAATTTTTTAACCTCCCTTTCAAAATCTTCTTGGGACTTGACAAGACTGGAAACAGTGAGTTTTTTTATGGCAACTGATCGCCCATCTCCAAGAACAGTTCGATAGACAGCTCCAAAGCCACCACGCCCAAGCTCACAATCTTTATTGAGCAGTGCATGGGCTTCGGTGCTGAAGTCAGGGTTGCCAGAAAACATTACTAACTTGCCAGAATTGGCATCTGTGGTGGGGGAACTGCTGAAGCCATCACCTCCGGATAGTGTGAAAGCAGCTGCAGAATGAGGCGTAGCAGAGTGGACACGGAGGTTTAGAATAGTGACGGCAATTACCCCAATGATAATCGTGGCAGCTGCACCAATAGCAATAAGTGCAGAAATGCTTAGAATTTTTTTTCTGTGACTGGGATTTGCAGGGATCGAGTCTGGAGTAGAGACAGCAGAATTAGGATCAAGGACAATTGGCTTGTGAAGGACATCAGGGCAACTCTTATTAACAGCAGCACCGCAAAGAAATGGATTGCCATATAGGGAGGACGGGGTTATAGTGTTGAAGAAAGCACCACCAGGCAATTCACCTTGGACCTGGTTGTACGATATATTGAAGGAAAGTAGGTGTTCAAGATTAGCCATTTGCCTTGGCAGGGTACCAGTGAGTTTGTTATATGACAAATCAACAGTTTGAAGGTTGGTGAGCTTAGCAAAGGAAGCAGGTATTGATCCAGTTAGGTTGTTACGTGACAGAATCCTGCATGATAATAGTGGCAAATGAAGATGATAATCTGAGAGGTATATATTGTAAATGTTTAGAAACTGCTAGCTTGAAAAATTAATGATAATAATTATAATCCACATAGAAGTACCAAGATACTTGTACCAGAAGACACTCAATCGGTTCTTACACTAGATCATATCCGGTTAAGATGGAAAATGCAATTCTGAAATGATCAAGATTCAAGAACATTAATGCCTTAGTCCAGCATACACTTAATTTGTGCAATCATATAGTTTCAAGTCAAAAAGGTCTTGGGCAATTTTGTTTTGCAAATGAATCTATTAGTGAAATTTAAACAAGCCACTTAGAAAGAGCCAATTTAAGTTTCTACCAGCCAGCCAATTTTAAATAGTTGAAACAGCAGCTAGTGCACTCGTGATTTACAAGAATATTGCCGGAAACAGAAAATCATAAACAAAAAAGTAATACTTACAATGATGTCAGTGAAGTACACTTTTCTATGGAAGTAGGTATTGATCCGGACAAGAAGTTTTTCTCTAGTCGCAGTTCCCTCAAAGACATAGCTTCTCCAATTTTCATGGGAATGCTTCCATTTATCTGGTTCTCACTCACGTCGAGAAATTCCAAAGCCTTTAACTCTTCAATTCTATCCGGAATGCCACCTACCAGTAAATTCTTAGACAAATTCAAGTATTTCAAGCTGCTAATGTCCCCAAGACTCGCTGAAATTGCACCAGTCAACAAATTCTTAGATATATCCAACACTAGTAGGTTTTGTCTAGAATTGTACGTCAAAGATTTCAGAGAAGTACCCATGTCTCCGATTAATTTATTTTCAGAAAAGTAAACTTCATGTAAACCCAATTTAAACAACCAAGTAGGAAGATTGCCGGTCAACAAATTCTGACTGACATCCACCACCACAAGGTTTACACAATTGATAATCGACTCCGGCAAGCTCCCCGAAAAGGAATTCATGGATATATTTAATAATTTTAGAGAAAAAAGCTTTCCAGCTGAAACTGGCACTGAGCCAGAGAAGCTATTTCCAGAAAGATCCAGACTCTCTAGGTTTCTCATTTCTCCAATCCATTCAGGGACTTCACCAACCAGAGAGTTTTTCTGTAAATTTAGATTATTGCACAAAGTAAGCATCTGCAATGAGCTTGGAATACTTCCTGAAATAGAATTCTCACTAAGATCTATTGATCTTAGCAGCAAACAGTTTCCAATTCCGTCTGGAATCTCGCCTGTTAACCGATTCTTTCCCAAGCGTATTTCTCTCAAGTTGTTCGACCCTTCAATTCCCTTCGGTATCTCACCCTCAAAGAGATTACTAGACAAGTCAATCGACCTAAGTCCCTGCAAAGACCAGATTCCAGGAGGCAACAGACCTGAAAACTGATTCCCAGAAAAGTTCAGTGTAGCAAGCATTGAGCATGAGGTTAGACTATCTGGAACTGGTCCTGTAAACTTGTTATTAGCCAAAGAAATTGATTTTAAGGATCCGCATTGGCTAAAGAAATCGCCTGGAACTGGTCCCATGAGACTGTTCTCACTCAAGTCAAAAACCCTCAGGTTTTTCAATTGTGCAAGACTAAAGGTTAGGCTCCCAGTTAGATTATTCTTAGCGAGTGATAACTTCTGAAGAAATTGAAGCTGAAGAATACCCCGGCCCATCCGTCCAGAAAGACCAAAACCATCAAGAGTCAAGTCAGATACTCTATTAGATCTAGGGTCACATCTAACTCCCTTCCATCCACAAGGACTATCATCGTCTTCATTCCAAGATGCCAATATACCATCCGGATCTTGAATGTCAGCCTTAAATACAATCAACCCTAAAAGATCATCATTCAGTGACGGATTTAGAGATACTGTTCTCCCCGCAACTAACAAGAAAAACACTACATGAACAAACAACCTTCTCATCTTCATTCTACAGCTAAAACTCGAAAACCAACTCTCTCAAGCTCGAAAAGGACATAAATCCCCTCAATATCACCTAAAACCTAAAAAAGCAGAGAAATTAGGACATTGTGGTTCAGCAACAGACTTGAATACATGAATCACAAAATCGAAACTAAATGAACTAAACAGGCAAACAAGTTCTCTAAAATCTTGTAAACACTAAAAAGACCAAAAGTAGGGTTTTTAGCAACCGTTTACCTCAAAAATTAACTAAACTAGTAGCTGTTAACATCACCAAAATTAACTATACAGACAAAAACATGTATGTATATAAGCACATAAATCAAGAGAAGAGCAAGCACATTAACACTAGATAGCTAAAAAAGTTGAAAATTTTACAAAAATAAACAAGTTAAAAACAAGCCCTAGTTATAAAAACAGAGTTAGATTCAAGATTTGAGCTTTAACGTGTAGATGCAAGAAGACCATATAGATACACTATAATGTGAGCTGGGTAATTAAGATAAGTCGCCGGAAAGATGAAATACGGCGAGGGGAAACAAGGAAAAAGAAGGATTTAGAGAGAGTTACCGGTAAAGTTACTCTGCGGCAGCTTTTTTTGGTACACTACAGTAGGAACACTTGCTTTTTATGTTTGACTGTGAGAGAGAGAGAGAGAGAGAGAGAGAGAGTTATAAGTTTGAACAGAGACAAGAAATGTAATAAAATGAGTTTGTCATTAATGGCGAGAATCACAAGGGGAATGTTTGGGTGTTGAGTGTTTGAACTGAGATATAGGCGTATAGTAGCAATGTAGTGTTTTTTTTTCTTTTTTTTTTGACATATTTTGTTCAAGGTTGTCAACATTTTCAATTTATTATGCAGTGATTTTTTATTTGAATTGCGTTTTTTCTATGGCTAAAAGTGGCAATTGTTAATTGAGAAAAATAGCCGTCGTGTCAAGTCTTGACGGTTTTTTTTTTATTAAAAAATAAGAATATCGAGAATTCGAATTATGTCATAAAAAAACATGTATTTGGAATTATTATATAATTCTGTTTTCTTATTAGGAATATGTTCATGTGTATTTCAAATTTCAAATATCCACCTAAGCTTCCATCATACACACAAATAAGTTTTGTCCGAATTAATATTAAAAAATTTTGATTGTCTTTTCTTTTTTTAATCACACATGTATAACTCTTCTACGAGAAGATTCGAATTTTGGGAAAGAAGTGAGAGAGACGCGAGGGCAATAACAAATACTCTCTCTCTGTTTTAATACTAGCTTATTGCCCGTGGTACAGTTTTCTTTATTCGTGTATTTTTTTATGATCATAATAATCTATATATTCTATATTATAATAGATGAAATATTAAAAGTTTGGTAGTCGGTCTATTGGTCAGTACGGTACTTGCTGAAATTACTTAATTACCCTTACTTAATAATTTGATTCTTTTATTTAATTATCCTTACTTAATTACTATATAAATCAATTACCTTTTTTAAATAAAACATTAAAAGTTTTGGTTCACCAATTTTTGATTTTCTGTCATTTATCAATAATATTATTGTAATTAATAACTAATCAATTAAATTTTTCAACAAAAACATAATTACCTTTTCTAAATAAAACAAGTTAACTTTTCTATTCTTTCTAGCTGAAACATCTTCTTTTTCAAAAATATCCCGATTAACTAAAATATCTACTTTTTCAGAAATACCACGGGCAACTAATGTATCTCTCTTTTCTGAATATATCACAAGCAAGTATATTTAATAAAGTAATATAATAATAATATAATTATTAATAACTAACCAATTACCTTTTCATATAACGGGCAACTACAAAAAAAAAAAATCTATCATTTCCAAAAATATCACGGGCAAGTCTATTTTATAAATTAAAATAATAATAATAAAATTATTAATAACTAACCAATTATCTTTTTTCACCTTAAACACATTGTCTTTTTTATTTTTTCTCACTAACCCTCTACTTTTCCAAAAATGTTATGGAGAATTCTATTTTAATATAATAAAATAATAATATTATAATTATTAATAATCAACCGATTATCTGTTTCAACTAAAATGTACTATTAATTCAAATAAGATTAAAGATATGATATTAAAAATTTTAGTTCAAAATAAATTAATAAATCATACAATATTAAAGAAAATCCGTGCATCGCACGGGTTTTAAGCTAGTATATTTTAATAGACGAAACATTAAAAATTTGGTAGTTGGTCGGTCGGTCGGTCAGTCAGTACGGTACTTGCTAAAATTACTTAATTACCCTTATTTAATAATTTTATTATTTTTATTTAATAATCCTTACCTAATTAGTATATAAACTAATTACCTTTTTTTAAGTAAAACACATTACCTTTTTTATTTTTCCCAACAAAAATACCTTTTTTCCAAAAATATCACGGGCACACCTTTTTTTCCAAAAATATCACAGAAAATTCTATTTAATAAAATATTTAAATTAGTAATAACTAACCAATTACCTTTTTCTACTAAAACATATTACCTATTCTATTTTAAATAACATAACTTGCTTTTTTCCAGCTACCTTTTTCAATAATTAAGCAGTTACCTTTTCAAGATCAAACACAATATTTTTTCTATAATTTCTAACTAAAATACCTTTAATTCTAAAAATATCATGAACATATACATGTTAATAAATATATTTTTTGTCAAATCAGTTAAAATATTAAACCAACAAATTTTGATGTTTTAAAAATTGAAATTTAAATAAATTAAAAAATCATGTAATATTAAAGAAAATATGTACACCACACGAGTTATAAGCTAATATTTATACTGTCTATATTATTATATTATAATAGACGAAACATTGAAAGTTTTGGTTCAACGATTTTCGGTTTTAACCTCTTTTAATAATAATAATAATAAATTATTATCACTAATAACTAACCAATTATCTTTTTCAACTGAAACAGTAATTGCCATTTTAAACAGAAGTATGTTACTTTTTTTGACTTTTCCCTAACTAAAACATCTCATTTTTCAAAAATATCACGTACAAGTCTATTTAATAAAATAGAATAATAATACTGTAATTACTAATAATTAACCAGTTACCATTTTCGGCTAAAATATATTACCATTTTTAATCTTTCCAAACCAAATATTCTTATTTCCAAAAATAACACGAACAATTCTTTTTAGTAAAATAAGATAATATTATAATTATCAATAACCAACTATTTACCATTTTCAACAAAAACTCATTATCAATTCAAATTAATATTATAATATTAAAAAGGTTCCAATTCAAATTGAATTAAAAAAATCATATAATATTAAAGAAAATCGTGCGTCGCACGGGTTTGAAAATTTCAACTAAAACAATTACCCTTTTTAACTAAAACGTACTATCAATTCAAATTAATGATATAATATTAAAAAAATTAATTTAAATTAAATTAAAAAATTACACAATACTATGCATCGCACGGGTTTTAATAGACGAAACATTGAAAGTTTTGGTGCAACGGTTTTCAGTTTTCACCTCTTTTAATAATAATAAAAAATTATTATTACTAATTAACTAACTAATTATCTTTTTCAACTAAAATACCAATTACCCTTTTCAACTAAGGCACGTTACCTTTTTAAATTTTTTCCCATTTAAAACAACTCATTTTCAAAAAATATCACGTACAAGTCTATTTAATAAAATAGAATAATAAAACTATAATTACTAATAACTAACCAATTATCCTTTTCCAACTAATGCATATTATCTTTTCTAATCTTTCTAAATCTTCTAATATTTCAAAAATAACAGGGACAATTCTGTTTAGTAAGTTAAGATAATAATAATAATAATATAATTATCAATAACTAACCATTTATCTTTTTCAGCTAAAACTCATTATCAATTCAAATCAATGGTATAATAAAAAAGTTTCAGTTGAAATTGAATTAAAATATCATATAATATTAAAACAACCGTGACGTCGCATGAGTTTGATAGTTTCAACTGAAACAATTACCAATTACCATTTTCAACTAAAACGTACTAGCGATTCAATTCAAATTAATGATATAATATAAAAAAAAATTAATTAAAAAATTACACAATAATAAATAAAGTATGTGCGTCATTTATTATACATTTTTTCATATCACGGTCAATTAAAATATCTCTTTTCCAAATATATCACGGGAAGTCTATTTAATAAAGTAGAATAATAATAATATACTTATTAATAACTAACAAATTACTTTTTTTTAGCTAAAACACGATATCTTTTTTATTTTTTTAACCTTCATTTTTCCCCAACATAACATGGACAATTCTCTTTTAATATAATAAAATAATAATATTATAATTAATAATAATCAACCGATTATCCGTTTCAACTAAAATGCACTATCAGTTCAAATAAGATTGAAGTTATGATATTAAGATTTTCAATTCAAATTAAATTAAAAAAAATCATACAATATTAAAGAAAAATCCGTGCATCGCACGGGGTTTAAGCTAGTATATTTTAATAGACGAAACATTAAAAGTTTGGTAGTTGGTCGGTCGGTCGGTCGGTCGGTCAGTCAGTACGGTACTTGCTGAAATTACTTAATTACCCTTATTTAATAATTTTATTATTTTTATTTAATAATCCTTACCTAATTAGAATATAAACTAATTACCTTTTTTTAAGTAAAACACATTACCTTTTTTATTTTTCCCAACAAAATTACCTTTTTTCCAAAAATATCACGGGCACACCTTTTTTTTCAAAAATATCACAGACAATTCTATTTAATAAAATATTCAAATTAGTAATAACTAACCAATTACCTTTTTCTACTAAAATATATTACCTATTATATTTTAAATAACATAACTTGCTTTTTTCCAGCTACCTTTTTCAATAATTAAGCAGTTACCTTTTTAAGATCAAACACAATATTATTAAATTAAAAAAATCATATAATATCAAAAAAAAATCCGTGCATCGCACGGGGTTTAAGCTAGTATCTTTAAAAATTCAGAACATTGTAATATTTCATGTAAAATTGTAAGAACACGAACTATATAAAAGAATCATGTGTCATTTAATTTATTTTGACTCTATCTTTGAGTTATAGAAATCAGATTTTGACGATTTTACAACCCACATGAAACTCATGAAATATTTTGAATTCAACGATGATTTAAAAAGTATTATTTACGTAAAATTTTCTGGAAACTGAAGAGAAAAAACAGTTACGAATATTGTATTAAGTAGTCTATTCAATTTAGGATACCTACTTAACTAATCTATTCAATTTAGAAGAGCTACTTAGTAACTAATCTATTCAATTTAGAAGACCTACTTAATTATGGTTTAGATTATGAAAATAGAATATTCTCTTATTTCAGATCCAATAACCATCATCTATTTAATTCAAGATCTAACGGTCCTTATTACATTGGTAGTACATGACCAAATATTTGGATAAGATCTCTCTTATGCATATTATATATTATAAGATATAATTTGACGCTTTGACTTTTGGCACACATATTTAAGTGCTTTGACCAGATAGTTAAAATTATTTTTTTAAAGTTTTTTTTTTGGAATTAAAATTTTGATAGTATATTTAAATTCAGAAAAAAAATTTAGAAAATCATAATTCTAGCTATCTGGTCAAAGCACTTAAAAATGTATGTCAAAATTCAAAACGTCAAATATTAAAAAACAGAGGGAGTAATTTAAGAGACAAGAGTCTTGAAAATCACCAAATCGTCAAGCTGGTGAATTGTTTAGTGAAGTTTTGGATAGACGTGACGTGATAACTAACGTCTCAAGGTATGTTAGCAGTGAATAAACCTCTAGAATTGAGTAAAGAAACAAATTATTATTTTTATAGAATGTTATCATAAAATAATTGATAAAAAGTTCTAATACGTGAACTTTACAACAAAATGAGCCGTATTTAGTTTTAAATAATATAATATTATATTTTAACACTCTCCTTACATTAATATCATTAATATTATATTTGGTTGCGGTGAATAAAATGAATTGAAATAGAATGCGATTTTAAGTGTAAAATAATTAAATTTTTTAAATTTTAATTCTTTAACCACTTAATTCCCGACCACCTAAATTAACTTAAACACCCTCAATTCAAATGGAATGTTCCAATTTTTACTAACCCCGTTTTCTTTACGATTTTTATAATATTTTTCAATATTACGTTTAATTTTATTCATTTCATTCACCCCATTTCAAATACCTAAATGAAGGTCATTGCTCAATTTGTACAATTTAAAATGTCAAGTCGCTAATACACACTCAAATCACTCTGATAATGAAACTTATTTTAAACTAATGTAATTTTATTTAAAATTAATATTAAAATACTTGGGAAATTTTTACTTGTACAAAATACAAATCTCTCTTGTTACTACTCTTCCATCCCACTCATTTTTTTCTAATACTTAGACACGCATTTTAAAGCTATTTATATAATATACTTCCATAATTTTTTTTTGAATTTTTTTTTGAATTAAAATTTAAATATTATACTTTTATTTTAAAAAAATTAAAAAAGAATTTAGGAAACTATATGCCTTAAAATGTGCGGAGCCCATTCCCCAACGTAAAAACCTTATTTGTCTAGTCGATCAAAGTATCAAACACAAAAAACGGCGGCCGATCTATATGTGCTTGACACATACATTAGGGCTAGAAGGATGATTAGCCCAATCGAATTCCTTTCCTCGACCCAATCAATTTCTTTTACTTTTCTATTTTGAAGCCCACAGCATAAGCCAGACAGCCAGGACCGAATATCAAAAAAAATCTCTTCTAGGTATAATAGTCCAATATGAGTTTAACATTAGTGAGTTTTTGTTATATATATAAAAAACTATTGTTGATAGGAATTGAACCTAAGTTTAGCCATTTACTTGGTTATGCTATTTTACCACTTAAGTTTTTACCCATGCACTTAATATATATGTGTTGCATGAGAATAAAATTTGATATTATTATTGCAACTTGTACAATTACAATTACGTCTTCTTTTTCATATTTATTGATTTTGTTTACGTACTATCTTATAATCCGTGCAATGCACTGTTATTTTAAATAATAATTTTATGACTTTTATTTTAAAATTTTATTAATTGAATTTGTTAAAAAAGTAAGTATGTTTGATTAAGTATAGTTGAATATATATTTCATTAAACATCAATTTATAAGAATTAGATATTTGAAA
>PHNY01055794.1:1011-18848 GCA_003724115.2 Anethum foeniculum
TAGAACCACCGTCATAGATCTTGATTCCGGCGACGAACCTCGAATTTTGTTGTTACCAAATTCCTCCGTCAACAATATGTATGAGACCCCGGTGTATTTTAACTATTAGACTGATTTCAGTAAATACTGTTCTTGTGCTAGATATTTGATAGATCGTAAAGCGTGACTCGGTTTTTTTTTCTGGTCAGGGCATGAATGGGGCTTTTATTTTTATGTACCATAGATATTTATCGGGGTATGGTATTCGCTTGCACTGCTATTTATAAAAGTCTGTCTTCGTAGATTATAAGTTGATGATGGTGGCTGATTAGCTTGAGTGGGATGATTTTCTTCGACTTAATTAGGAAATCTAAAGGCAGGATATGGCATCTGTAATGGGCACGTCTAAATTATAACCTCTGCATGTAATAAGAATAAAGGGATAATCTATCTATCTCTGTGTACTGTTATATTTAATACGGAATATTAAAAATTTTATTGGCAGTCGTCACTACTAGAATTCTGTCAATAAACATCGGTGCTTAGATATTGGTTGCTCATACGACCGATGTTAAAATCTCTTTAGTGATTGGCTATTTTTTAAATGATATTAATCTTTGGAGAAGAAATCGGTCTAGAAAATAACCGTTGTCAATAGTTACTTTTAAAAAATAAAAATCCTAGATCAGATATCGGTTCTAGCTTTAACCGTTGTCGACTTTACTTAGACATCAATTTTAAGTATAACCGTTGTCGATCATTCTTTTTTAAAAATAAAAAAGCTCGTGTTCTCCCCCTATTATTTCCCAAATCTTCCCCCTTAACACCAAAATACTCTCTCCCATTTCTCCCATTTTTATTTTCCCCTTTCCTATATACTCTCTCAGTCGTCTCACTCTTCAATCTCTCTCAGATCCGTCTCTTCATCTTTCTCTCCGGTTCTCTCTCGTCTCTCTCTCTCTCTCTCTCTCTCACCATAGTTAAACCCCAACTTTATGTCTCTCACATTGTATGTAATTAGGGGTTCATATTAACACATCTTCAATTAATCCAGCTACGATTATGGTCCATCTTCAATTAACCCCAAATCGACTTGGTTCAATTGGGTTTTGTTGTTGTTTATCTTGATTGTAATTAATTGGGTTTGTGTGTTTTTATTTAATTCGGTTTTTTCAGCAGTTTTTAAGCTTCAGGGAGCTTTATTCAGCTTCAAGAGGTTTGTATTCTCATTATTCATTTTTCTAAGTGTTGTCTTAAATTTGCATGTATATATATTTACATAATAGTATAGTTTTTTGAATAAATGTCTTAAGTGTTTGTATGTCTTTATTTTGCATATTTATTTGTATTTCCTTTTGTCTCTATTTATTTGCATATTTGTTTTGTTTGTGTATGATTTACAGTACAAATATATTTGTTAAGGTTTTTAATAAAAGATTTTATCATGTGTAAGATTCTCTTACATGTTTATTATTATTTAACTAGGATAATAAGTCGCGCTTCGCAGCGGCAATATAGTAATATTTTAAAAAATTATTGAACATAACGATACAACAGCTTTTTAATATAAATTTCAATTATATTTAAAATAAAAAACAAACATAAATTACTTAAATTTAAATATCAAATAATACCTTTTATAATTAAATAGCCTCAATAATGAAACGGACATCTAGAACTGACTGATTTATAACATCCTTCATTCTTCCCGGACAAAAAGCTGCCTTCTAAAATCATGCAAACAATTAACCCTAAAACTAATTCATAACATTCTCCGTTCTTCCCGGACAAAAGGCTGCATTCTAAAATCATAAAACAATCAAACAATAACATACAATTAATGACTTAACAAAAATAATAGTGACAAAAATATCATAATATGTAAGTTTGAAAGTGCTAATGAAAGTAAAAAACATAAATTACTTAAATTTAAATATCAAATAATACCTTTATAATTAAATAGCCTCAATAATAACGAACTTCTAAAACTAACCGATCCACAACATTCTTCGTTCTTCCTGGACAAAAGGCTGCATTCGAAAATCATAAAATCAATCAAGCATTCTAAAATCATAAAATCAATCAAATAATAACATACATTTAAAAGCTTAACAAAACAAATAGTGACAAATTATCATAACATGCAAAATAAAGTTTGAAATACAAGCGCTAATGAAAAATCTAGTTAACAATATACTCTCTCTTTTTACAAGCCAAACGATTTACACTTATATATAAGATTATTTATTTCCTTTTTAAACTATATTTTAGGACTTGAAATTTAGGAGAGTATTAAGAAGAACTTTGACTTAAAAAAGAAAGTTTTAGCGAATAATAATCTGATAAAGAAATTTTAGGAAAATTATAATATGGTAACTTGAGTTAAGGAGAAAGTTTAAGAGAAAATGAGGTAATTAACTTTTGACTTGAAAATAAATTTTGAAAAAATAATAATATGGTAGAGAAATTATAGAAGAATAATAATATGATAATTTGAGTTAAGCGGAAAGTTTATTGATATAGTAGAGAAACTTTAGGAGAATAATAATATGGAAATTTGATAACTTGAGTTAAGATGAAAATTAATTGATATAGTAAAGAAATTTTAGAATAATATAATAAGAATGTAATTTGAGTTAAGAATAAAGTTTAGGAGAACATAAGGTAATTAAAGTTTTCTATATTTATTAATATAAAATATTGAGAAAATTAAAATTATATGACTTGACGTCTACTAATCTAAGAAATAGAATCTGATTCCCGTCTTCTTATTTATATAAGTATTTTGATACATGATTTGTTACATGTTTTTGAATATAAGATTGTATTTACAAATACAAGAATCTCTTTTGTGATTTTTAATATACGCTTCTTCCGAAGTATTTTTATATTTTTTAATACAACATTTTATTATATATTTTTATATAAGATTTTTAAATATTTTTAAATATTATATATTCTTAAGTATTTTGTATTTTTTAATATGAGCTTCTTTTAATTACCCTAAGACTATTTGTGTATTTGACAGTAGATTTACTCAATTATTACAATATAAATAAATTGTGTGGGAATTGACCTGAAAATTTAAATAAATAAATAAATAAATATATATATATATATATATATATATATGTATTAAGAATAATTTTAAATGTTATAATAGTTTCACCTATGTGTTTTTTATGTAAATTATAAAAATGATATTAAGTAAGAATTTATTTAATTAAAAATTAATTTGAGAATTAAAATAAGTATTTTTAGAAATTATTAACAAATGAATAACATGTGTATGCCAACTCAGGATTCTCATTTGTGTTTTAGAAGAGATTTATAAAATTATATAAATTTATGTTATAAACAATTCTAAATTTTTCGTTTGATTCATTACTTTAAAATGAAAAAAGAAGATTAAACAAGTCTTTCTTTGGTTGATATTTATTGAACGTAGTAAATGAGTTTAAAGTGAATTCTAATAGGTTACTTTCTAGTTAGTAATAGGTTGATAATTATAGGTTATATTTGAAGTAAGTTAACTTTTCTACTTGAATTTTTATAATTTTTAATTTTCAATTTTCATTTAAAAATTATTTTAAGTGGATTTTACTAACGTATTCACTTAAGTTTTATTAAAGAATTTTAATAAAAGATTCTTTCATGTGTTTAAGTGTTTTTTAATATAATATTTATTAAATATTTTTATTTTTTAATATAAGATTTCCATACACGTTTTTAAAAATTATTTGAAGTGGATTCTATTAACTTATGTACATAAGCTTTATTAACGGATTTTAATAAAAAAATTTCTCATGTTCTTACATACCTTCTATTTTTTAATACAAGATTTTCTTACATATTTTTAAATATAAAACCGTATTATGCATGTTGTATTTATAAATACAAGAATCTCTTTTGTGATTTTTAGCATACGATTCCTTTTAAGTATTTTTATGTTTTTTAATACAATATTTTATTAAATGTTTTTTATTTAATATTCTTAAATATTTTTAAATATAATATTTTTGTAAGTGTTTTATATTTTTTAATATATACTTCTATTAATTATTTTTTATTTTTTTAATACGAGGTTAAGATTATTTCAATTTTAAGAGAATACATTATATATAAAAATTAGTATTTAAAAGAATTTTTTTAAACACATAAAACCATTTATATACTTGGATTTTAAAATATATTTTATAATAGATAGCTTAATGAAATCTTAGGTAGTAAATAATACCACTTAAAAATTATTAATAAAATCTTAATAAAATATTAATATTTAAAAAAGTATGCTTTTTTGGGGTAGTCATATAAAAGTTAGAAAACATTTAATATAATAAATTTTATAGTACTTAAAATAAACTTAGTGTAAATTTTATAATTTTTTGTAAAATACTTAAAATATTATTAATGTAATCTTAGATTTCATAATAATATATGATTTTTTAAGTGTATTAATATATTTTTTTTAAAAAAATACTTAATAGAATCTCATATGATTTTTATGAATTCTACTTAGTACTCTTCCAAAATTATTTTTATTTAGTTGAGATTTTTCAAATTGTTTAGCAAAAATTTTTGTAAGTGCAATACAATAAAATATTTTACTTGACGGAAAACTTGATTTTGAATAGTTTACTTATGCACTATTGGTGTATAAAATAATGTGAGAAGCAGTAGATGATAGTTCCTCTAACTAGTCATCAAGCTAACACAACAATAGAAAAGGTACAAAAAGAAACTTTATACTACTAAACAAAAATCTTTACATGATGCCATATCTATACTAGCTCAACAAGCTTATAATCATGATGATGTGAACTAACTACAGAGGACACTCATTCCAGACTACCATGCACCAAAAATTAAGTTGCAAACATTTTATAATTTTTTGTAAAATACTTAAAATAATATTAATGTAATCTTAGATTTCAAAATAATATATGATTTTTTAAGTGTATTATTATAAATTTTTTAAAAAAAGACTTAAGAGAATCTCATATGATTTTTATGAATTCAAGTTAGTACTCTTCTATAATTATTTTTATTTAGTTGAGATTTTTTAAATTGTTCAATAGAATTTTTTGTAAGTGCAATACAATAAAATATTTTACCAAGAAGGACGGAAAACTTGATTTTGAATAGTTTACTTATGCACCATTGGTGTATAAATCACACCAAAAATAATGTGAGGAGCAGTAGATAGTAGTAGATGATAGTTCCTCTAACTAGTCATCAAGCTAACACAACAATAGAAAAGGTACAAAAAGAAACTTTATACTACAAAACAAAAATCTTTACATGATGACATATCTATACGTTTGTAGCTTAACAAGCTTATAATCATGATGTGAAGTAACTGCAGAGGACACTCATTCCAAACTACCATGCACCAAAAATTACAGACTACCATGCACCAAAAATTAAGTTGCAAACAGACTGTCTTAGTGTTAAAATAGTACCGAGTAATATAAACATTATAGTATCAGGCGTAGATTACTTGCATGGATTCTGTTCTCATCCCAAGAGTTTTATACATTTTCATTATCTTGTTTTGCATCAGCCAACTCTTTGCACCCTATTGTCTTGTACAATTCAGTAGCAATTAAGGTTACACTTTCAAAAGTTAACATCTCTTTTTAAGAGTACATTTCTAGTCATTACAGTCCACAAATTTAATGTAAGCACCATATGTTTGAATGGAAGACCGACTTAGTAGTGAGTCATTATTCTCCTTATTCGTTGGAATACTTCATAAGTTTAAAACATTGTCTCAGCAAGTCATCTAGTGTTAGAACGAATCCATGTACTTGGCGAATTTAACATTTCCTCCAAAGATGCTTCCATAAGGTCCACTTAACAATCAAAATTTGAGAACTCATGATTATCACTGATCTTGTAAAATTTGTAACATTTTTCGGAACAAGACATATACTCTTTGTGATCTCCACGGGAGCGCCTGTCAACATCTTCTAGAACAAGACATATATCCTTTGTGATCTACATTAAAGCGCCTGAAAAGAATCATGATTTTGATTTTTGACATTGAACATCAATTATAGGCTATATATAAGAGCCTGACATATGATTAAATGATGTATGCAACTCCAAACATATAGGAGAACATTTAGTTGTAATATGAACAAGTGGAGCTGAACAAAATAAATTAGACCAATTAAATTTTAACAGAACATCAGGACATCATAACAGAACACCTTCATGAAACTTAACTAATCTTAATAACCAATACTCCGCAAAGTTAAGTTGAGAACACCTAAATGAATCTTGACTTACATTTTAGCAAATTGCAAACCTGAGAATCTTACTAATGAGTAGATCTTAAACAAACTATTATAAAAGAACTATTTAAGAACCTAATAATGTGATTTAAATTTTTATACATTTTCTTATATTACAGAGGAGTGAAGAGATATGAAATAAATTTCAACATTCTTTCAAAACACTTAGGTATCTCTTAACTATTCATTTAAATCATTGACTTACAATTTCATAGAAACACCTTCAGGAATCTGCACAAAAAAATAAATACTTTTAGGGTACACTTTAATGTCAACATATGATTATGACTATACTAGAGGAATTTTGAAATATATCAATTAAAAACATACAGAAAAACATTATGAGAAATTCTTTTCGCCTTACCATTACTTTCAGTAGTAAATCAGAATTAATTTTGAGGTTTCCTTAATACAAGATCCATATATATATATATATATATATATATATATATTGACCTGCATACATGAATGTTATACTCATCTATATATCTATATAAAAGAAAATCTCAGGAGGCTGACGTGGCTCCTCCAGGCTCTCCTATTTTGTGTTTCTATTTTCTCGTACTTTCTAATATTGCAGTGTTTTACTGCTTAGAAAATTAAAATTAAAATTTCAGCAGAAATTGAAAGGTCTCAGAAAAATTGAAGGATCCTCATCTTAATTGTTGCACTTTAGTTAGGGATCTATTAAGACTAATGGCCTTTAAAGCAGTATTTTTGGTGTGTTAGGGATCTATATACAACTGTGTGTATAGTGTCATACCCCAGTATCAAATCAATCATCAAATCAAAATGTAGATCGAAGAAAAAATCGATGGTAATGCTCTGTTCTTGAACAGTTGATTCCATCATGCAATTATATGTAGAATTACTTTTACCTTCTTTTGAATGTATAAATTTGTATGTGTATAATTGTTCCGTTTTGTGTATCTGTTCTCAGGAAATGGGCAGGTAGTTTTTGCTATTCTCAGGGATTCGGCAGGTACGAATATTACTTACTTTCAGTGTTTTCTTTAATTTATAAGTTTTTATATTAAGTTTATGGTGGTTTATATTGAGCTTTATATTGATCGGGCTTCGGGAATTATCAATCTTATGGAGGTTTATATTGAGCTCTATATTTCAGTTCGTTCAATTATCTAATTCTTTCTTTTTATTTGGACTTTAAATATATAATCACTTTCTTCGAAGCAATGTATAATATATATGTTCCTTATAAGATGCATAAGATAATTAAATTATCTTTGATTTTGTTTGTTAAAACTTGTAGCTTTCTTTTTATCAATGATGGTGAACTTAGCACAACTGGATTCCTTATGTCAAATGCTGTGCAAGTCTCAGGTGAATGAACTTATGCGAGAAATGCGCTCAAATGATTTCTAGGAAAGGTTGTGCAAGATTTATTGCCAATTGTGTTTTCCTTCATATATATGCCGATTATATAGGATCCCATTGAACATCTCTTTTCACTTAAATGATTCGTGCCACTAATTCTGGACACAATGTATTATGCTTTAAGGCATGCCATCAAATTCAAGGCCACATTAAGTTTATTCATTTCACAAATTTACAGTCTTTTGCTATCAAATCCTTTAGTTGCGTTGTATTGTTAAAAAAGATGAGAGGATCAGGGGAAGTACTGAATTACAATACTCTTTACTTGGTTCTACAAAGGTATAAATATTTTGTATGACTTGTATGACCTTTTTTACTACAATTTTGTAGAGTAAAATTGCTGATAAATCAACTTAACATTTACTTCCTCTGTATTAGTTTTTTTATGTACCAATTGGAAGATCCATGTTCTCTTCCTTTTATTTTGGATTGTTGTGAATATAACATTGATAGTATCTCACTCTTTGAATTCTAAAATAAAAGTGGCAATGGTCTCAGTTTTCGCCCAAATCAAATGATTGTTTGTAATCCATATCTATTTTTAATTACAATTATTCCCGTCAAGTTAGCGTCACAGATAGTAAGTTGGTAAATTTGTATATTATAATTTATCATAGTGTGTGTGTTGTTACCAAACAAAACTTGCGAGCTCTACAAGAATATCAGATAATTCCTTTAATCAGCCTAGCTTATGTATTCTATCATAGTTTATTTGTATTCCTACCATTTTATAAGACCCTTAACTGAAGATATCTTACTGGAAAAATTAAGATTTTGTAACTGATATTTGTGTCCCTTTCCCCTGCAGGATTGATTCTTTTTACTGATATATTCCTGTAGCGACTGTGTTTGGGTAGTAATTAAATTGATTAGGTGGTGGTGCGTTCTTGGTCGATGGCTACGTATGATTCGTTAGAGAGTTAGCTAAGGTTAGCTTTAAATTTTTTGGAAGGTCATGGCTCTTTAAACTTGCATTACAATCCTCTTTAATAAATATAGTAATTTATTATATAGACTATTCATTTAAATTTTCCAACATAAGTTGTTGACAGGATGAACTCAGTGTTATATGGTGCATGGCTAATTCTTTGTTGTCTTTGTGTACATATAGCTTCTAAGTGCATAAATTTGACTCTCAAATAGGGTGCAGCCTTATGGTTGTTGCATAATGTCCCTTGAACTCATACGGTGTGCGATGCAAACGTGCTCTACTATAGAGTGTGTCTTGGGCAGGTAGTGGAGGTAATTGTTAAAGCTCAACAAGGGCATGTATTCCTGCCCTATTAAAATCATAGCCAGATGCATCATGGATTCATTTTTGAATATACCACTATATTAAATTGGAGTTGGGTGATGTGGCTGCTTCTACCACTCTTACTCTATTTTTTTGATTTTTCTACAATTTCACAAAGTTAAGCTTAAAAATTTCTATAACCAATGTAAAATATTTTAGGTTCAGCCTTTCACTACTACGATTGAGAATTTGTAGAGATAAGAAATGGTAATTTTTAATTGTTTAATATGCAGTGAAATGACGCTATGTGCACTTCAATGGTTATTGATTCTGCCACTTGTATTGGATTGGTATAGTCGAAGACATACATAATCTTTAAATGCAGAAGTAAGTGTGATTGACAGGAACCAAGAAACCACGCTGCTGATAGTGTGAAACTAAGAAGACAAGACACCCTTTTAAAAGTCAGATCCTCTCTTTTTTCCTCTCATTTCTGGTAATGTTTCTGCTAATTAGAGTTGTTATATTGTGTGGTGACTTAGGTTGCTTTTAATATCATGATAGTGGCAAAAGTTGGATTGCAATTATAATAAGGACTAACTGAGACATAGGTTGTTCTCTATTTTGATATTTTTCATGTTTCTCGACTCTTTAGGACATCTTTGATGTTTTTGAACTATTTTAATTTAAATTACGCTTAACACACTTGATTTAGAATGGTTTATATTGTCATTATCTAATTAAAATTATTGTATTATGATTTTTTGGTCTAACTATAAAACGGAGTGTTTGAAATTATTGTATTATGGTTTAGCCTATTTTTTTTACTGTTACTTTATATATTATGAAAATATCATTAGAGTAAATAAAGTGCTAACCTCTGTGGGTAAGCAGGGGTGGGTACAGCCGCTATAAGTGAAGGAGTGTATTCCTGGCTGTTCACAGGTTTTTGTGGTTTAGATCACTTGAAGGACTAAATTGCATTTATTTTTAATTTCACTGAACACTACTTTCTTTTGTGTGTTTCTATCTTGTGGAAGGAATCATCATATCTATGTTTTCATACATGTCGTCCATACATATGTTTATTTTTTATTTTTGCATTATATCATTTCTGGATTTCTAATGATTTGTCCCACTAAATCTCTTGATTATTGACTTAACCTCAACAGCTGCCTAGAATAATTTTTTTGATGGCGGAATGTTAGAGTCAATGGAAATGAAATGAGGGCTAAAGTGGCAGTCAAATCTTGAGACATATGATCACCTATTTCTACTCTACCTAACTGCAAGAAAAGTTAAGAGATGGATTTCGCTCAAAACTTTATCCCCAGGCACGCAGAGTCAAACATTAAGGAACTTTTCTCGCAATAAGTTTAAGTCTATCTGTCATCGGTGTACCTCCAGGCTCTAGATTATTGGTAATCACTACATGATTCTTTGCATGATTCTTCAAAATGTAGGTTTAACTATGGTTTAATAATCTTTTGAAGTGATTCAATTTATTAAGATTATTAATTGTAGCAGTACTCTTTCTCCATGCATTATTATTTTAGATGATCTTTAGCATGAGTTAACTACAATACTGTTTCAAATATTATTATTTGTTATAAGAGTTACTGCGTTAGATTGTGAATGAAAAATGAGGTCTAAATAATGGGTGCAAAATCAAATTGGAAAGTGCAAACGACCAGGCGAATATGTTTTCCCTCCACTGTGTTCACTTCATGTATTTTGAGGTGTCTCTATTGAGTTGTCTATTAAGTTGAATTTGATATTATTACTTTCAAAATGGCAGCAGATACTAATAATTGTCGCTCACAAAAATATGTAATATCCCAAGTTTTTGTCAGTAACTTAACAGCAAAGATTATAAAAGAAAAATATTAATAGAACTTGTATAATCCCTATTTTCCTAACTTCTATTGCTTATTTAAATTCTACTGAGCATTTTGACTAGGAGGAAAAAAAATAAAATAGCAGATCATATCCTTAATTGCAATTCTGGATTACTAAAGAAAGGCTTGCTCCATATGCTGTTACTTTGCTTACATTCTATAGCCTATTCGTTAAATGTCGGCTCCCAGAGTGAGTGAAATTTTAAGATATAAATCAGAATTTACAAAACATATGGCAACACTTTTATCGAGTTACAAAGTTTAAATCACTAATATTTTTCTAAACCACGCGAAGCGCGGTTATTTCACCTAGTTATATTTAATACTTCAACAAGCAATCGATAGATGACTCAATGTTGTTCATTGTTAAAGAAATCTAACTATTGGACAGCTGTTTTATCACTTTCCACTTGATGATGAGCTCCATATTACTCCTGCATCAAACATACAAAGATTCTTGTTAGTGTTCTATACAGTGTTCTATATAGTCTAACGTACTATTCCATTATAATCATAAAATGGTAAAAAATGTAATAAATTATATGAATTCGTGGTTAACGCACCTTAAAAGTAAGATATTAGCATCTCAGTATCTCAATTTTTCTCTCCAACTTTTTTTAGGTTAAAAATTAGCCTGAAAGTTATGTACCATCTCGTATCTACAATATAAGGAATTATAAATCATATGCATGAATGCAGCATGATTTATTCAATCGGATATTATTTTCCAAAACTATAAATATTCAGTTTTGCAATCAAATCAGGGTTTTTAGAATCTTTCCTTATATAAGATTATACACGTAGTATAATACATGAAATTAGATTCAAAGTAACCTTCATCTTTACAAATAATCATTATTTCTAGTATTAATAAATGTATTTAAAATATAATTATTGGATGGTCAAGATCTAGAATCTTATGTCTCTTGATAAACATGGTCTCCTTAGAACCTTACCCTATATATATATATATGTTTGTTTTGTTTGTATATGTGCAAGTGTTAGTGTTAGTGTTAAGAGCTTTTTGATGCTATGTGTTTGCTGCTTTTGTTTGTTGTGGGTGGGATTTGTAGTTTTCTGTTGCCTGTTCTCATAAAAGTTAAAAACCGAGTAATATGCCACTAGAAATACAATGTTATACACTGAACCAATCCGATGTTATTATGCCACTAGAGATACGGATAGGGATAGGTGTCTCTGTTTTATCTAAACATTAATATGAATATATCTAAACATATTCATACTTGTTTGTATGTCTAATTAATATTCATGTTAATAATTTGTTTAATAATGAAATTCATACTGGCAGTGTAGTATATATACAAGTGTTTATGTAAAGAGCAATCGATTTCGAGAAACTTGTGGCTTAATTTTTAAGTTCTAATATTTACAAGTTTAAATATCTTTTATTTTTTTACAAGTTAATGTTTTTAAATTGAAGAATCTATTTTTTGTAGATTAAGTGATCAAGTCTAGGAATTCGACAGTGCGCGCTTGCAGATTAAACTTCAACAAATAGATTAGAAATTCTTATTCTTTTATTTTAATTTTATTTATGATAAAAGTTGGATAGTTTGCTTATAGTTTGCTTTGCATTCTAGTTTACATCATATTAAGTGTCATATTTTGTTTTAAGATGTGAGATGCCTGGAATATGCTACTTGCTATAAGACGTAAAATGTGTTAATTTTTAAGTGCATGTTTAGTATTAATTTGGGCTTGAATATGTGCACCTTCCTTGATTATTCTAGTTGATACATGTTAAGTGCCTCGAATATAAGTGCCTTGAATATGCTAGTATGAATTAATTAAGCAATTTAATTAATTCTTAAAGAATAATAGGAGTCCTCTGCATATTAATGTACTACTAACCCTTAATATGCATAACTTGTGATAAACATATACCGCTAAATCTTAGTATGAAGTATGCATATTAGTTGCATAATATTAGGATAAAAAAATAGTATATATATTCATAACTAATAAATATTTATAACTAATAACTAATAAATATAGTGTAGCATAATTGTGATTATATAATTAATATAAATCATATATAAGTAAGTGTGCTAATTTAATCTTTGATGTTGAAATAACAATCAGGTGGTTAGGTTACCGGTCATATGAATGTAATTATGGATAAGTCTTGGATATCGAAAGATAGGGATTCTTTAGATTTTGAAATTGGCGTCGAAGAATTCTTGTTATTTGCCGAAGAGAATTGTAAAGATCCCAAAAAAATTCCTTGTCCATGTGGTCGATGTGTTAATTTTAAAAAATTCTCCACCAAAATAATAAGGGGACATATCTATGATTATGGTTTTAGTTTGGGGTATGTTGATTGGATTTGGCATGAAGATAAGTGTACTAGGACTACTAGGTCGGCTATAGGCAGCACCATGTCCTGCTCCGGACCAACCTACGGAGCACTTTGCTGCATCAGAAACTGTTGAAGTTTGTGAAGCAGCATTTGATTCTGGTGATTACAATAAGGATTCATATGATTTTAAGAGATTTGTCGTTGATGCCAAACAACCGTTGTTTGAGGGCAGCGGGTGCACTAAGTTAGAGCCGATGTTAAAATTGCACAATTAGAAAGCTAGGTTTGGTATTAGCGATAATGCCTTTACTGAGCTGCTGTCTTCAGTTGGCTCTTTCCTTCCCAAAGATAACGTGTTGCCTCTTAATGCATATGAAGCGAAGAAAACTTTATCTGATTTAATCCTTAGAGTACATAAAAATCCATGCTTGTCCAAATGATTGTATACTGTACAGGGGCATACATTCTGATGCTTCTCAATGTCCTAAATACAAGTTGTCTCGCTGGAAAGTAGGGAAGATGGTCAACTTAGGGTTAATGTTCCAGCCAAGGTCATGTGGTATTTTCCTATCATTCCGAGACTTAAACGGTTGTTTAAATCTCGTCCTACTGCTGAACTCATGTCTTGGCATGCAAACCAAAGACTAAATGATGACAAGATGCGACATCCGGCCGACTCTCTATGTTGGAGGAATATCGATTACCGTTGGCCTTCCTTTGGTAGTGAACCTAGAAATATTAGGTTGGTTTTATCAGCGGATGGTATAAACCCACATACTAATGGATTAACTAATCGGTATACTTGTTGGCCAATAGTGTTGGTAATGTACAATCTTCCTCCGTGGTTATGCATGAAAAGGAAGTTCATGATGCTGACAGTTGTAGTTCCTGGTCCACATGATCCGAGAAATAACATCGACGTCTATTTACAACCGTTGATTGATAATTTGAAAAAACTTTGGGAAGAAGGTGAACCAAACATATATGAAGCGTATAGTAAAACTTATTTCACTCTAAGAGCAATTTTATTGTGGACTATAAATGATTTCCCCGCATATAGAAACTTATCAGGCTGCGTGAATAAGATTTATAAGAGTTGTCCAGTTTGTGGTGACGATACTGTGGCTAAATATTTAAGTCATAGTAGGAAGATGTGCTTCCAAGGTCATCGTCGTTATTTGGCTAAGTAGCATCCTTATAGGAGGCAGAATACAGCCTTTAACGGACAACAAGAGTTGGGGTACGTGCGTCAACCCCTTTCCGGAGGAGATATGTTAGCACAACATGAAAAAATTGATTTTTGTTTTGGAAAGGAAATGAAGAAATCGAAGAAGGTGGAATGTCTATGGAAGAAAAAAATCTATTTTTTGAGTTAAAATATTAGAGGTTTCATCATGTTCGCCACTGTCTCGATGTTATGCACATCGAGAAAAATGTGTGTGATAATCTGATTGGGACGTTACTAAATATGAGGAAGTCAAATCCGAATTTAAATTAAATATTCCTCCAGGCATTCTTTGTGTGAACCTATAGGTTATTATTATGTTGGCAATAATTTTAATATCTTACATTAAAATTATAAACAATGAGCGACATCGACTAATACATCATTGCTCCAAGTAATAATAATTAAATCGGTGATTCAATTAAACCTTTCATGAATAGTGTACAATGTAATATAATCCTCTAACCACATATTACAGATTAAACTCGAGGCATGTCATGTGTCATCCTTTCGATAGTATAATCCAGGTTTCAAATTGATCAATGAGTAGACTACTATATCAAATCAACATTTAAGTACGGCCACACATTTCATAGTCTAGCTCACACAAGAGGCCAATAATATCATTCCTACAATAAGAGGGTTAAATCCTTTCTAGATCATTCATATTTGTCATACGATTTATAATGTACCTGAAATACATTTTTATCATCACATGGTCAAAGGTAACTTTAATGTAATCAAAGTACATTAATTCTCTTAAAAAAATATAATGATTTTAAGTCTAAGGACCATTACGTCATTATCACTGTGAGAATTATATGACACAATAAACATGTAGAATTTTACATTGCCCATGCCTGTGTTTTTATCATGTGCATGTGTTTTGACTTTAGTATAACTATACCTATGATCAATGTGATGTGATTGTTAGTCTAATGCATTATTATTATCGCATAATAATAATACTCAACTAGGAACCTTTAGGAATATTGTTACTATTTTCATAATCTCATTTGTAAGTCACGTACTTAGAGATACATAATGCATATCATATTCCGAGGACATTTATTAATCTAATATTTATGTTGCAGTAAATAAAGACATAATAAATTATAAAGGAATAATCGATAGAACATAAATATTAATAATCTAAATGTTTTATACTAAAACATAATATTGTTGTCTCTTAGGGCACAAGCCCTAACAGTCTATTCGTTGGAAGCTCTTTCTTATGATAATCGTAATTAGTTTATGACTCGATTCGTTAAGCATACCTTTCGGTTAGATGATAAGTTTTTGTCAATGAAAAAATTCTCATAATTCCTATCCAAATGGGGATATGTAATTCAAATTTTTATCAATGAACCGTTCATCGTTTTTGCAAAAAATAAATGTTAGGTGGCACCAAGTAAAAGATTTAAAAGAAAAATAAATATGTGTTTAATTTATTTGAGAAAATTACACTTGGCATATGTATTATATGGTAGATGTACAGGTCCTTGGTCCGATTTAGACAATGATAATAAGATTTGCGCGCTAGAGACCGACTGACGCTATGAGGAAGTAGTATGAAGTTGTATGCAAGTAAGAGATGAAAAAATTGAACTTATACTCCAGAGAGCGAGATAATTTTTTTTTCTAGAGGGGTTTTTTGGTCAATTCAGAAATATTTTAAAATTAAAATAATTAAAAGGTGAGATTTTATTAATCTGTTCGGATAATATTTAACACTAATAATGTACGTAAAATTATCTTGGAAGTTTGAAGATCCATACGAAATGAGGAAAGTCTCTTATTTTACCCAACCCCGACTTGATAACTTACCTTCTCCGTAAGAACTGAAGCCACTTGATACATGAATCCCAAACATAAATCTACACTTTCTGATATTGTTTATGTTTATACTATATGAATCTAATTCCATAATTGGTATCAGATCATAATAAAAGATTAATAAAGGCTCATCAGGTAATTAATCTTTAAGCTTAGGAAATCCAATACAATAGAAAATATAATAAACGAAAAAACTTATAATATACTGATGACTTGCTCCTAAGAATATGAGGATGTGCCTAAATAGAATCTGATATAAAAAAAAAGAACTACGTGAGCTTGATTCCTTATAAAAGGATACATAAGCACCTTTAGAAGGGATTGTAGAAATTCAATTATCTCTTAAAATTAGTTCTCTCAAGTATAGTCCCAAATCACATAAATCCTAATCATTTTTTCAAAATTACTAATCCCTAATTCTTATAGCTCTAAACGAATACCTGATCAAAATATTAATTCGATATCTTGTCCGTGACAAAAATATGCATCAACATTTGGCGCCGTCTTTTAGAATTGTGCAGAGAGAAAAGTTATTATGATTTTAATGTCTTATATGATTATTAACATTAAGAAGGGAATTTACAAACACATGAAGGTTTGATAAACCATGTTGAGCAAGATTGAACTGGATACGTTATCTCAACAATACTGGTTTGGATAACTCAACATAGAACAAGGACTTGAAAATAATACTATGTTCCACTATGAATCAGTACAGATTGAAGTCATGGCATATACACAAAGATCTTAGTAGCTGCAGTGAAGAAGGCGTAGAAGACCGTTTGAAGTTCATTAACATGTCCAGGAAACGGAGTAATAAGTTTGAAGTCATTCGTAGCAGTTGGTATGATCAGTGTGAAGACCTAAAGGATTCTAAGTGAAGTTGTTTATATATGATAGAAGACTTGACAATGTTTTTAAGAGTTCATGATTCGAAGGCCTGAGAGCGGAACTAGTCATTTGTGAACCAGACCAATTGTACTAGGCGTCAGTGATCCGTGAAGGGAAACTAAGTATCATCATTAGAGTAATTGTTAAGTGAGTATTTGTACCTAAGAAGATTGCAGAATAGTTTGTACGAAGACTCAAGGTGAAGACAAGAAGACGGAACAGCTTTTCAGTGGACAAGGCCTCCAGAAACTAAGTCAAAATGGCCTATTGGAAGGAGTAGGTGCCACTAGGGGTGCACAAGGCCATAGTAGGCGCAACATACTTGTTAAGGCATCAAAAACTAAGTCATAAGTCACTTGGTTGTACTAGTAGGCGCCACTATGAAGAAAGGAATGAAAAATCTAAGTCAAAAGTGCACTTACATTGGCTCTAGGCGCAACATGGGCTCTCTACTTCACTCTGGGCGCAACTTGCTCTTGTGTGGTGTAGAAACTAAGTAAAACTCTCCCTTTAGGCGCAATCTAGCATTCTTTTACACCCTCTGGGCGCGACTTACATGCTGGGCTTCAAAAACTAAGGCAAAATCCAACCAAACATGGCTCTAGGCGCCACTTCTTGTTGCCAACTCCTAGTAGGCGTAACCAAGGCACTTTGTGTGCATTTTCTAAGTGCTAAACTCCCTCTAGGCACCACAAATGAGTCTTGGTAAAGATTCTAAGTCATGAAAGTGCTTCCTAGGCGCCACCAAGTAATTACATTG
>PHNY01055822.1:0-18003 GCA_003724115.2 Anethum foeniculum
TCGACTTGTTTGTGTTTGTTTCGATTACTTGAACTTAACGAAGAACTCAAAAAGAAATCGAAATAATTGTGAGTATTGTATTCAACCCCCCCTTCTACAATACTTTGGGACCTAACAAATTCTTTGAAAACCAAGTTGTTTTAGTGGTTGCATGTGAAGGAGAAAGAGAGAGAAAACAATGAGAAAAAAGAGAGAGGTGAGAGATAGAAGGGAGGTTCAAGAGAAATGAAGAAATGAGCGGAGAGGGAGCTGCTAATGTGGGTTAACAAAAATAGGGGTAAAACAATAATTTCATAAACTTTGATTTTCCTTTAGTGTAAAAATGTTTTGATAAAATATAAACTGCTCAAGAATGGTTCAAAAAATATATTTTTTATTTTTAGAATATAGAGGATGAAATTAGCTTTCTCCTCATATTTTTAAAATAATTTTTGAGCGTAAGGTTTATTTTATATGATTTTTACAAGATAAGCGATTGATAAATGCAATAATGCTTCAAAACAGTCATTTTAAAATATAAAATGGCTTAAAATAAAAAAACACATATTTTCAAAAAGTATCTAATATCATAATAGAGATTAAAAAATAAGAATCAAAATTTTACCATATTCCAGTATTTTTATAGAAATATTTTAACACCATTAATACTAAGTTTTTCATATAACAAATCAAATAATTCAAATAATCTAATTCCAATTACACTAACAAATGTAATCACAACACGTAAGCACGTAATCATCACGAATCACATCACGCATCCTTAACAAGCATCAAACTTCCATTCTCACTTTATTTCCATATTTAATTAAATTTACGATATAATATATGTCCTATTTGACGTATAAATCATTCCAAATGACTAGTCGGTTGTTTCTATCACATTAAATCAAATCAAAAGTCACATATCGACTCATAAAATATTATTAAACAAATAAATCTCTATTCACATAAATGCACAAAAGGGATATAATATATTATTTAAAATTCGCAGTCTTTACATTCGGAAAGAATCGAAAATACGCAAACAAAATTTAAAATATTTACTTATAACACGCCTGTTCAAGTGGTGTGAAAACGGGAGGTATCACAAATATTTTGCTAATGCATATTAAAGTTGAGTAGTCACATCGTTTTACTTCTAAAGAAGAGTACTCATTTAAAATTTAAAATTTATTTTATCAAGGAGTGTAAAACTTACTTTAACAAGACATTGATAATGAGTTTATAAATAGGTCTTCTTTTCTCATTTATTCATACAACAATTACTTACTTTCTATATTAACTCTGAAGTTTTTTTTAATCTAATGGATATGAGGAAGATGCCAATAAGTTCTGGTTCGAGCCGGACCCTAAGAAAAGATTATCAACGTTCAATTAAAGATGAAAAGAGGATTAAGGTAAGAAATGACAAAACGGATCTGGAATAAAAATAAAAATATGAATGGAATATGTTCTATAAGAAAATGTGCAAGTATACAAATAGAAAGAATAGAAGTGGTAAAGATTGGGTATTAACTGAACAAGAAGTTGACGATAAGGCGAAAAAAGATCCAGCCATGTGAAAGCTATGGCTGGAAAAGAATGATTGTTTAAATAGCACGAGAAACCTTACATATGAGGAGATAGTTGAACGACGTGCAGCAATATGTGAGGAGTGTATGCATTACAGGATAAAATTGACGAGGATGAGAAAAAAGAATGGTGAGGTGAGGGGAGTGGAAATAGTAGGACTGATATCTTCTTCATCTTACTCACTTCATTGTATTTAATTTCATGTAAATTTGAATATATTTTTGAAATTTTCATTTATAATATGTGTGACTTATTGTTTGAATTTAGTATCTGCATTTTCATTTTCGATATGTGTGATGTTTGATATTTAAATGTACTATTCGCATTATCATTTCATGTATTGATTTTCTTCTCATAATATGCATTATTATGAGAAACATCACACTTATGTGTGGCGTTTGATATTTGAATGTAATGGATTCATTATATAGAACATTATATATTAAAGGGATTCATTACCAAACAGCAATACATGTGAAAATAGAACAACAGAACACAAACATATTAGAAATACTGGATAACTATTGCTTGTACTAAATCAAAGGGATACATTGGACATGTAATTCTTGGAGAGATAATCAAGATTTTATAGTAGCCTTTGTTGCTCCGCTTCTATAAGCTGTCTCCTGCTTGCATGAACTGAATCTTGTGCCAGTTGATACATATAATGACGACTTCTATGCAATAACATTATGTTGTTCTCCTGCTAAAGACACAACAGCCAATTCTGACCAGGTACATTCTGCGGGATCGGGATATAGGCTAATTGAATCATGAAAGGGAATCCTTAATCTCATAGCAAGGAGGTCATTTTTTAAATGATCCGACTCGAGACACCGATGTGCCCATTCTCGACGCAGGCCGGCAAAATACTCTTCTGGATCGCTTTTCGTAAGACTTTGATAATCATCATCTCTTTCTTCGAGCATTCACTTGTCATTTGTGTTGTCCATATTATGTATGAATTGTGAAGTTCATAAATGAATTGTAGTGGAATGAACTAATGCAATGACACATTTATAGCAAAGGTCGTAGTACATGTCTTATCTTTATCAGTGTTCTACTGTCTAATTTAATTTAAAGTTTACATGCCTACTATACTTTTTATAATTTAAAGTAAATAGTGTGAAGCATGACTTGAATCAATGAAAATGCCACACAAGTAAACAGGGGTAGCCACATGCAAAGTTTTTCAATATTGTGAAAAGTTTTACAATAATTCAAAGTGAAAGCACTGGAAATATACCACTGAAAAAGCACTAAAATGATACGACTGAAAAAGCACTTAAATTATACAATTGTTACAGTTTGCAGGCCCTTTGTAGCAATAATTTAATTTTATTTTTGAATGCATAACTAAGTGAAATATAGCGTGCCATGAATAGTTGCAAGCATGAAACAACTTTGTCATGAATAGATGCAAACATGAAACAACTTATAGCTGATTTTCTAATGAATCATTACAATGCAAATAGTAGCAAGCATGCAGGCCATTTGCATCTAAATTATTAGATGAAAGATTTATTTACATGTCGATATGTACAATTTTCACAGTATGTTGGCCATTTGCAACTGTATTATTTTAGCATGACTATAGACACTATATAGTCATTTCTTACTGGATGTTCTATAAGTATGCTATTATACAGTTGAAATGAAGTGACGTCTCCCACTATGAAATATTGTGTCATGAATAGTTGCAAGCATGAAACAACTTCGTCATTGAAAGGCATGATTTGACAAGTCATATTTTTTTAAATATAGTGAAATAAAGTAGCTTATCATCTTCTTTTATCCTATATATACGTTGTCCTTGCACAATTAATGTAGTATACTAGTTTAACAAAAATAAGTTATACCCCTGGTGATATTTATACAGCAATGTGTAAAAAATGGTTCTGTAATAACGATTTTTGGTACTCAATAGATCCGAACTGACATTACTCAACAATGTCAGTAATCACAATGCAGCGGGAGTGGGAATGACATGTAGGGTACCTCGACAGGTGTATAAGTCAATGTCAATAACATGGAGTAAGAATACCAAAACAGTGCACTATACTTATGCAGCGAGACACTCCTCAATAGCTAGAATTGACGTTATTTTGTGCTAGAGACCAAGAGAATCAAATGAAAATCCGTTTAAACCGCAATAATCTAGAAGAGAAAAGTAGAGAGTATGTTAAAGATGGCGACTGTGAGAGTGCAAGGCTCTATCATCGGTTCGCCAAAAGTCCTAGAGTACTTGTCTGATTGCTTCATGTCAGATGATGAATAAGAAAAATACGTTCACGGGGATATTTCTATGCAGTTTTCATGTTCTATCATATTAGTGTTCTTCCGATCTATATTTCCATGTACTTTTCCTTCGAATTTTAGTGTTGTTGCAAGCTAACACATGATTTAATATCTACTTCAAATTACAAGTTTTGTATCTTTCAACCATTTTTGGGAGATATAAACCAATTTCTTGTATTTAATTTTTTAATTTTTTTTATCCTATACTTAAATATTATGGAACAACATCTAAAAAAATTACAAAAAAGATAACTTATATTATGTACAACCATATTTTAAAAATCCGTAAAAATGACTACGTTAAAGTTGTATACATTTTGTTATTAAATGAACATTTTCGGGTGGTTAAAAAGCATTTCTCTATAATGTTATTTTCTGAATTTCCTTTTTTTATGTTAAAGTAGTGTTGCAATACTACAAGATGAAGCAAAAAAATGTAAAATATATTATGTAAAACTATGTATCTAATATCCTTGAAATGGCTCTTCGTCAAACTTGAATATATTTTCAATTAAGGTACCATTTTCGGGGGTTCAAAACTATACTTCGATAATTTTCTTTTTTTTTTTGATTTTTTCTTATTTACAAGTATTGCACTTCAACTACTATATGAAGCAAAAAACAATTATGTTATAATATAATTTTAATTCCCCCAAAATGTTTGTTAGTGAAGATAAAATGAACAAAATACACAAGACAACACAAAGCGAAGAAGAAGGAAAAGAAAATTGAAAAAAAAAGAAGATTGCGCCACTTCATGTGGCGTATTTTGCCTACCAACGCCACTTAATGGGGTTGTGTACAAGAAATGAAAGTTTTCATTCATCGTACCAGTTTTGATGTTTTGTTGTTCAAATGTACTAGAAATGAAAGGTAGCCGAGATATTACACTAACAACTATAGTTACATGTACACGATATAGCGTCTAGACAGAAATAAGTAAGATATGCTCCATGATGTACGTATTTGCATAGCTTCATGCACCCTTGCGGAAGGCACCTGCTGATAGTGATAGTAGTAAAACATACAGATTTCATGTTACAGGAATCCTCTACTAAGTCACTTCTACCTGCATATATAACAATGTGTTTAACAAAATGTGCGTGATTCTGTATAAATTTAGCGTTAAAATCAAATGCTTTGTTGTATTTACATAATATAAAACAAATTGTAAAAATAAAAAATGAAAAAGCATGAAATCAGAACCTTTCTTTTGATTAGCAGAGAAGGCAACTGAAAAATTGGCAACATGCATTAAAATGGTGAGAAAAAAGAAAGTAAAGTTTTTGGCCATCTTAATTATTTCTTAATTAGTTGTGTGTGTTACGACATGCTACATCAATATGCTTCTTATGTAGTTTAATTGTTCTTATATATGCCAAGATCTTAGAGAATTTGTTTCTGTTAAAAAAATCATGGAGATAACGAGTCCGATGCACAATCTGTTAATTAATTATTTAGATAATTTCCACAACAACTTCTTGATAAGATACACTCTTCAAATAAAACTGGTGGTACACATTATATTTTGGTTTGTTGGGCCGCAAGCAAGCCTTAACTTCAAAATAGTATGATATTGTCTGCTCTGGGCCAGGCCGACACAGATTGTTTTTGGACACATCCCAAAAGATCTCATACTAATGTAATTATTTTGCTGCTCTTTATATCTGATAATTTTCTATTATCTATTCGATGTGGTACTTGGTTGACACCACCCAACAATCCTCCACTCAAACCAAGAACCACAAATTTCGTGGTTTTACACCCCGACAGATCTCCAATCGCCACCACCGAGGGGAACTTCCCACATTGCACAACCGCAACTGTTACTCTTCCCAAAATCCTAAACTGAACCATGGGCTCTGATACCAATTGTTGGATCGCGTGCTAGCCTTAACTCCATAATAATATGATATTATTCGCTCTGGGCCAGCCCGCACGAATTTGTTTTTGAACACATCCCAAAAGGTCTCATACTAATGAAGTTAATTGACTGCTCTATATACAAGATAATTTTTAATTATCTATTTGATGTGGTACTTGGGTTGACAACGCTCAACATGATTCCTTTCATTTCTTTAAATGGCAATAAGTTGATTTGGCTTGTTTTAAATTCTAATTGTGGATTTGGTTTGGATTGTAATCCAAATTATTGTTAAATCCACTTTTAATAAAATTTAATTTTGGATTTGGATTTGGATTGATTTAGTGTGGATATGGTTGTAAATATGAATAAACAATCCTAACCAGAATAAATACAACACTACAAGAAAAAGGGTTTAAACCGAATGACAAAAATTTTGGGCTGCTAAAACTGACAGATACACACACGGTCGGTTATATGACATTTACGGAAAGAAAAACGGCAGTGTTTCGGCTGACGTGGCTAAATTTAATTTTTGTGTATAAATATATTTAATTTTATATTTATTAAAGTTAAAAAGTGTTATATAATAAAACATAATCTTAGACAAATTCCAAGAGTATTAATTTTAAGATTATTATTATCTTCAATAAATATAATATGTGTTGAACATTATTTCTTCTGTTAAACATTTCTGTTGTTATGTATGCACTTTTAGTTGAATGTAACACTCTGTCTATATGACAGTATAAAAAAAATTATGATACAACCGTACAAATGTTAGCATCGTGATAGAATATATTTAAACACAAAAATTTAGACCATATTGATCAATGCAAGTATGTATTTATAACGAACATATGTACATAACCCCTAAAATTGCGAAAACATTAAAAATTGTACGATTTACATGATCTAACCGTATGGATGTTTATAACCAATTAACAATAATATATACACAAATAATTAAAATATTTATTTAATTATAATTATGTTTTTATAACCTTTTTTTCAATTTAGGGGTTATCAAAACCGACCACTTGGTGTCATAACCGACCGACCACTGTCAAAATCAACCGATTATTTTTTGGCGAAATTTTTAGGTGGAATAAATTTCACGAAAAATTAAAATCACCGCCTAAATGAAAACGATGCCGTTTCGCATGTGTCACAGAGTCCAATGTTATAACCGACCACCGTTGCGGACGGTTTTATTCTGGGTATAAATAAAAAAAATCCATCATATTCTCTCTTTCAGTCACGCCTCTCTATCTCTCTCTCTCTCTCTCTCATCAAAATTGCTCATCTTCGTGCTAATTCTGTTCGTGCTAATTCCGTTCGTGTTTGTGCTAATTCAGTTTGTGCCTCCTCTTCTTCATTTCCTAAACTCGATGTAAGCTCCCAATTTTATGAACTCGAGTTTATTACTTCGTTCGTTTATGATTATCCCAATATGAGTAGTGTAATTTTGAGTTCATTTGTTATCAATTTTGTAATCTAGTTCGTTTATGATTATCCCAATACGAGTTGTGTTATTTTGAGTTCGATTGTTTGTTTAGAATCTTTCGAATTTCGTTTATGTAATCCCAATATGTGTATTGTATATATGTATGTGTATGTGTATATATGTGTTTGTATGTACATGTGCGTATGTGTATGTACATATGTGTATGTTGATGTGTGTATGTGTATGTGTGTATATATGTGTGTGTGTGTGTATGTGTGTGTGTTTGTTTTGAAAATTTTTACATGCAGTTATTCGTCGGTTATGTGTAAATATATTTTATCTTAATTTTGTTTAATTTTTGGTTAATTTTTGGGATATTATTATTATTAAGACTTATCGATTTTATCGATAAGTGTTTTCGACATTTGTGTGTTTGATTTCGATAATTTTGGGTTGGTCCTTATTCATCTGTATTCAATAAAGTACTTCGTTTAATATAGTTTACGTCAATTTTTGGTTATAATATTTGAATTTGTGTTGATTAAAGTACTTCGTTGATTAATTTTTTTATTTTTGCTTATTTTTTGTATTGATTTTATTATAATATGTTTTATGTAATACGTTCTTGTGCTTATTGATATTAACTTGTTTATTGATTTTAGACTTGTGATATGTGATACTATTAACTTGATACTAATGAAAATATTTGTTATTTAAAATTTTAGGGGCTCTTTAATTTTTAGTTATGTTTTGAGATATTATTATTACAAAGACTTATCGATTTTATCGATAAGTGTTTTCGACATTTGTGTGTTTGATTTCGATAATTTTGGGTTGGTCCTTGTTAATTTGTGTTCATTAAAGTACTTCGTTTAATATAGTTTACGTCAATTTTTTGTTATAATATTTGAATTTGTGTTGATTAAAGTACTTCGTTGATTATTTTTTTTAAATTTTTGCTTCTTTTTTGTATTGATTTTGTTATACTACGTTCTTGTGCTTATTGATATTAGCTTGTTTATTAAATTTAGACTTGTGATATGTGATAATATTAACGTGATACTAATGAAAATATCTGTTATTTAAATTTTTAGGGGCTACTTGGTTCGGTGGTCATCATCATTATAACTACCATGATTTTATGCATGATGGCGAGGAAAGGCAAACCAAAGGGAAAGGATGTTGAAAACAATAAGAAAAAAGGTAAGGGCTTTGGTAAGGGTGGAGGTAAAGAAAAGACCAAGGGCAAGGGCAAAGGAACGAAAATGGGGAAGAGCACTTTGGCGTTACGTGATGAGCCAACGGATTCGGATACCGATCTAGACCCGGATCGAAACATAACGGATGTAAAAAAAAAGGCAAAAAAGACTTGTTTGGAGATCGCGATCACATTCATGCGGAAGTTATGGAGCCAAAACACCACCTAGACCTAGATGTATCGATATCTCCGATGGCCAGTAAGTATAATGACATTTTGTGTTATGTAGTGTTGAAATTAGTGTTTTATATATTATGTTAACGAGTTCCTGAGTTATACGTGTAGTCTACATAATTTTATCAATGTTCTTTATGTAGTATTGAAGATGACGAGGCAAAGAAGACTTTGCTCGCGATGATTCGGACAAGATGGCCCATTGGTCACTAAACATTTACTGATATCGACGCGACTTACCTGAAATGGTTAGGTCTTAGGGTATCAGAGTTCCAAGTAAGTAAAAAGATAATATATATTTTTTGTTATGTTTGTTTTTTGGTTTTATGCCGAATTTAAATCCTTGTATTTGTTCCTATTATATGTAGAAATATTACAAAGCCGTTCAAAAGCAAGAGTTATAATTGAAGATCACATCAAGATGACAATTAAAAGGACCATGAACTAATTAAAGAGGAGAGTTGAAAAAAAATCAAGCGAACAAAAAGTTTCGAAGTTATTGTTCAAACTGGCTTATTAATTGGAACATTATATTTTGGAAAGATCTTCTCAACTGTTGCGAGACGAACGAAGGAAACTTGAATAGGGCAGAAGTTAGAGCCGCTAATCGCCAACGTGTGGAAAGGTTGCATAGTGTCGGTGCTCGCTCATTCAATTTCGTACGATAGGTAATAGTTTTTAAATAGACACATAATATGGTTATATATATACATACATACATGTATATATATATATATATATATATATATATGTGTGCTACTGCTAATGCTAATATAAGCTACTTTTCTTTTACAAGAAAATGAAAATGAAAACTGCTAAAAATACGACTAAACTTGAGGTGTGGGATCAATGTCACACTAAGGTTGGCTCCACTCCAGAAAATCGAGTATATACTACCCCGGCTGTTTTGCGTATTGCGGTACTCTAGACTCTTTAGCACTTTTTATTTTTTTTAGAGTACATAATTTTATGTTTATGTCACAAGCATGAAACGAGTATGTCTGTGGAGGTTACTCAAATGGGTGAGCGTGATGAACCTTGGGATTGGTGGATGGAAGCCATGGGGGTTCCCAAAGGTGAGAAGCCTAGAAAGAACTATGTTGTCAGGTTCCCCAATGCTTGAGCTAGTGATCTCATTCCAACCCTAGCCACACGCTATAGGGATTCCACCCATGGTGAAGCCGGCTCTTCCAATTGTTCGAAATGTGCTCGCAGAGATCCGTGCCGATCCTCAACGATTTGATCATCGGCTCTTGGATGAAGAGATAACCAACTTTGCACGGACCTCTCTCGAGGCCTCTGATCCATTCGCTGACCCAACTCGAAGGGCTGAATGAAATAATCTTATCGGCGGTGAAATTGTGCACATTGTCGGGACCTTGATTGAGGATATCCTCCAAAATACGGAAGCTCGTGTTCAAACAGTAATATAGTTAATCTTTGTTTTTTATTTGTTCTGGTTGATATTTATTCTTAATTTTTAATTGGTTCACATGTGTTCGTAGGCTACAAAGAACTTGCTTTGGAGGGAGAAAAGGATTATACCGATGTGGACGAGGATACGGATGAAAATGCGGATAAAGAGCTAGGCAGCGAAGGGGGGGATGATATGGAAGAAGATAATGGTGAATCATCTGATGTTTCTTTGTCAGATTAGTTAAAATATTTGACTGTCTTGAACTTGTTTTGATGTTTGACTTTTTATGGGATGTCCGATTATATCGGGCTAATTATTGTTTAAGATTTACAGTTATGGTACTTGTAATTATAACTTTCTACTGTCACGGTTCATCCGATTGTGTCGAATATGGTATGGTATTTCTGTTTGGTACTTATAATTGAGTTGGGATGGATTTTATTTAGCATTTATGGTGGTGTTTGCATTTAGTACTTATAATTGAGTTTGAATGGATTTTAATTAGTATTTACTTTGGTGTTAGATTGGATTATTTGTTTGTTATTGTTAGAATGGTTTGGTTTTAGTACATGAATGGTATGATATTGGTACAGGTGAAATGATATAAGATATTGGTTTTGGTATATATAGGAATGGTAAATGGCAGTGCCAGAATATGCAATTTTTTTCTGTTACAACCCAGAAAACTGACCGAGTATCAACAAAACCGACCACTTTTTACCGTTCAAATTACCAGAAAACCGACCTGAAGAAAACATAACCGACCAACTTCTTCGTAAAACCGACCATCTTGTTCACTACGTGGTCGGTTATGAAACGGTCAATTATGAAGTCTTGCAAAGGCTTCTGCTCTGAAACTGACCGCGTAAGAAGGTTTTACCACGGTCGGTTTTGTATGTAGTCAACGTTATTTTGTTGAGACATAATCGACCAAGTCACACGGTTGGTTATGAAGTTTTTTAAGGGCTTCTGTTCTAAAACCGACCAAGGGTTAAGGTTTGAAAACTGACCAAGGGTTAAGGTTTGACCATGGTCGGTTATGTCTCTTATCATCGTAATTATGTATAGGCATAACTGACCAAGTGGAACGGTCGGTTATAATTTTGCTGCTAAGATAAGCTGCTACCTTTTGCCACGTGGGTACACGTGTTTCAAAAATGGCCCACATTTCAGTCATTCTAAAAGCTCCTAATCGATCGTGTATGTGGTCGGTTATAATGGTTAAAAACGACAAAATGACATAACAACCAACCACAACCCTTGGACGGTTTTATTATCAAAACCAACGGATTCTTAATTTAACCGACTGCTTTTGCGATCAATTTTAACCCTTTTTCCTGTAGTGCAAGCAGACTAACATACTTTTAATTTTGATATATTTTGTAATGTAAGATAATGATCTCATTACTCTAGTATTATAATCTAATGAACAAATGATTATAATTTATATACATTTTCATAAAACTCTTTAATTAATACTTAATAATAATATCAATTACTAGGATATATTTGCATTTTCATATTCATTTTGAATATTCCTGTCGGTCAATCATTTCAACATGTGTGTTTTACATGCATACGCAAAATGAAAAATATAAGAATTTTTTGATAAATTATAACCTTAAAAGTGAAATGTCATTTTGAGCAAAAAAATTATGTAATCCGAAACAAAAACTAAAATTGTTAAAAGCCGAATCATAAAAAACTGAGTCAAAACTGAATCGGAAAATGAAAAATCAAAACCAAAATAGTTGGACTCGAATAAAAAAATATCAATATGGTCTGATTACTAAAAATAAATAAATAAATTTTAGAAATTATGTAAATTATATAAAATTTTTAAAATTAATAAATATATATTTCTAAAAATCGATTCAGTTGTAACTAAATTGAGGTTTTCTGAATCAAAATCAAATTATTAATTTCGGTTGCGATTTTAATTTTAAATTTTGAAAATATAAATCATGCCATACTAATATCGATTTTATTAAAAACCGCCCAAATTGAACCGTATTTTACCCTAAGCCCAACTGCCAGAGAAAACAAATATTGCAAGGCTAATACCGTAAATATGCCATACTGTGAATTGCTGATAGCATGTTCACAAAGACTTCGCATACACGTGGAGAGGCAACGGCCAAATCACCGCCGTTTCATAATTTTTGAGAGCCTAGGGTTAAGAAACGAAAAAATGGACTCTAATTTCTATTTTTTAACTAACAAAATTCAGTAAAGTAAAATTTGTAGTATGTAAACTCAAATCTTGAATAAGAACATTGACTAAATAAAATATGGAAGCCTCAACAAGAATTCAGAAAACAACAAACTAAGAAAAATAACTCTTAACGTTTTTTATGGCGAAATCTGATAACCCTACGAACCTTTATATGTTTTAATACTCCCTCTATTTTAATTTATATGACGTTTGACTTTTCTGCACATAAATTGTAAGTGCTTTGACCGTATAGTTAAAATTATAATTTATAATTTTTTTTGTATAAAAATATATAACTAAAATTTTAATTTAGAAAAAAAAATTGAAAATTATTATTCTAACTATATGGTCAAAGAACTTAGAATTGTGTGCCGAAAAATCAAACGACATATAAAATAAAACATGATGAGTATATCTTTTTCCATACACAATATCAGGAGTTCATTCATTCTCTTTTATGACATTAATGATCGCTAAATAATTTTTCAACAACTTAAAACTAATTTCGAATAATTTATTTTAACACATTCTGCGGCCTAAAATCACAAATAATAAAAGAACAGAGGAGAGGTCTCTTGTGATATTACTATATTAGTTTATATATAAAATTAGGATAGGCAATAGACAATAACACTGATAAAACAGTAAAAAGTTATGTTTTTTATTTTTATTTTTACATATTATATAAATTATGAAATTTTTGGGCCGACGATAGGGCCAGCTGATCATCGTCAAAGTCCAATATAGACAGTATGGAATGCTAATATGGATATTCTATAGTCCAGATCCATATTTAAAAGTAAATATAGGGCTTTGAACCAACCCAAACCTGTTAAAAACCAAAATGCAATATCTGGATGGTTTGGACTTGTTATCCAGATTTAGACCTAAATTGTCACCTGTATTTAAATGTAAATGAAAAAAGAAAGTAACTTTAAATAAAACATGCTAAATAACCAGTTTCAGAAAAAAAACAGTATATATTAGTATATTCTTACCATGTTTGTTTTTGGCCAAGAGTAAAGAAGAATTAGCTTCGGCCAGGAGATGGAAGAAAAGATAAATAAACACTGACCTTCACTCAACTTTAATTTATTTATGGCATAAAACGGACGTAATTGTACATATCAAACGCTTCCATTTCATTTTTCTTGTTTGCAGAAGAAGCACAGGATTGAAGTATTGAAAGATGATTAAACTAGATCCTCTGGATTCCGAATGAGACCAGGTTCTTTAACATAATCTGCATCAGCATTGTTAATTAATCTTTTTGGTTCTTGACAACGGCTTACGATCTGATCATGTAGAGCATCTCCAATAATAGAAGCGTAAATAGCTATACTCATAGAAACTACATAGATTACCAAACCGATGGCAACAATTGTGCAAAGAGCCCAAATGGCTGTCCTTGCTTCAGCACTTCCACAAGAATACAAACCTATTCGAATCTGAACCACGTTAACAACTGAAAGCATAAGCAAAATAATTCCAGAAACAGATGAAGTCGCTGCTAAGATTAACATGAAGTCCTTCAAATCGAATCTTGATTTGACAAAACTATATCTTTGACAATCCAAGCTTAGATGTAGCTTAAGTACTTTTGCCACAAGGCTTGATAAAAGGAAACAAGCAAAGGCTACAACTTCGTAAAGGACTAGCATTTTAGCTACGCGTGGACCAGCATCACACTCGTCACGGTTCTCTAGGCTGCGAATGCCTGGTGAAGCTTGAGATAAGCCAACAAACACGGCTAAGGTGAATAGTGAATTCACGTTGACAAGATCATCCAGTGATTTGATATGAGCATCTTTCCTATCAGAAATTACTTTTCTTTGTTGATCATTTAATTTTTCAATGATAAGATCATCTGGTGCTTCTGCCGAAAATCTCTTTTCATTCATCTGAAATAACAAAAACATGACAAGATTAAGTTAAGTTGGCCACACATAACACATGCATGCATATATGTAAAAAATATTGCATCTATGTATATAAATTTTAACCTTGTGTAGATTATACAAACTTACTGTGATTTTTCCGGATTATGAGAGCAGAAACTCAAATTTTCTGGTACTGCAAGTTCTTGATGTTTTCGCCCACTTGCGTATCTACAATTAATAAGTCTTCAAGTAAAACTAAGAGCACTAGCAATTGGAATCAGATTCTGCTGTCTCTCCTGCGTGAAATTTACGGGAATGTAATGCAGCGAATTAGTAGCAATAATTTGACATGACTTTGGTGTGATAAATTAGAGAGCATGAGCATCTGTCTGTCCTCTTTATTACTAGACTATTCGTGGCACTTTGCATGTTTTCTTACCTTAAATTTCGAACAACAATTTTTACAATTATTGTTATTTTCTACTTTAAAATACGTGCACCAAGTGAAAATAACTAGTAATATAAGACAGACACCTAATACTTTTGATTAAAAAATTGAAATGGATATTAACACTTAACAGTGTTTCAGCAATATTATTAGGTATCTTAACTAAGGAGGTAATGGAGGGAGCATGCTTTAATATTGTTCGAACTGGTTTAACTCAACCCATGTTAATTGTTTATGGAGCAGTACTGTTAGAATTATGATGTGCAGATTTCACCCATGATAAAAAATGTGGTATCTTGATCCCGCTTCAAGATTGGAATAGCTTTTGGTTCATTTCAGTTTTTAATTTTTCAACAAATTTAGGGCCTTCACTAAAAGGGCATTCGAGGACAGGTCCATGAAGAATATAACGATATATTTGTACATTTAAATATTAGCGTTATTTATTGTTATGCATTGAAAATTATATTTTAACATTAAAAAATATTCTTTTTTCATAACGGAGCAATAAAATTGGCATTCCATATAATGAATCCTGGGAGGCCGATAAGTAATAAATCAAATTTGACTTTACATTGGATGTACAGCCGAAATATAGACTAGATTCAATTAGTTTATTCATATGATCAATACAAAATCAAACAACCAGACTGAGCTTGATTAAACTAAATCATCCTGCTTCTGAGGAAGACCTGCTACCACTTGAGCAGCTTGAGCAGAATCAGTGTTAATTTTTTGTGCTTCCTCTGTCAGATGACTGACTATGATTTGGAACTTCAATTGAAGATGCTGTTTCAACATCTTCAGTATCTCCAGTAACAGAAGCATAAACAGCTGCAGTGATGGACAGTACATAAATCACCAAGGCAATGGAAACAATTGTACAAAGAGCCCAAATGGCTCTCCTTGCTTCAGCACTTCCACAAGCATACAAGCCTATGCGAATTTGAACCACATTAACAACCGAAAGCGTAAGCAAAATAATCCCAGAAACAGATGCACATGCAGTTAAGACCAACAAACCATCCTTCAAATCAAATCCCTCTCGAATGATATGGAATCTTTTACCATCCAAGCTTAGAACTAGCTTTATTACTTTTGCAACGAGGCTTGATAAAAGGAAACAAGCAAAGGCCACTACTTCGTAGACAACTAACATTTTAGCTACTCCTGGACCAGCATTACACTCATCACGATTCTCTAGGCTCCGGATACCTGGTGAAGCCTGAGACAATCCGACGAACACTGCTAGGGTGAATAGTGAATTCACATTAACAAGATCATCTAGTAATTTGACATGAGCATCTTTCCTATCAAATTTCGCAGGAACATTCGACTTTTTTTTCATAAGCTCCATTATTTCTTCAGCTAAATTTCGTTTTTCATCCATCTGAAACAACAAAAACAAAATGGGATCAATTTAGTTTAAGATATGATATAATAGATCTGAGAAATATCAGATGTTGATCAAAATATCAAATAGACTCACCTTTTTCTGAGATTGTGAGTTGAAGTATTTCAAATGTACTTGCGTTTTTGTGAACTTCTGGTACTTGATATGCCAAGTATATATAGAGGCAAAGATAGACCGAGAAGTAAATTAACATGTGACAGATCGAGCATACAAACTTCTTTCCACTTGCAATAATTTTCTTGTTTGTTCTCCACTGTCGCACTTTCATGCATGTTACCATGCATCATAATTTATAGCATTATATATCAATTATACATAACCTAATGTATTAAACCTACTTTAATCCTCTAGGAACCTTGGTTTTGAGAAAGCTTGTCCTAGCCCTTGTCTGAACTTTTAAGATAACTATGAAGGGAAAAGATAAATATGGTAAGGATTTTCAATAATGGACACATCATCAAAGTCAAATTTTTTAAAAAACTACTCCTAGTCCCCGTTATATTGTCACTAATGTCATTTTTCTTAGTCCCAAAAAAATTTTCCCCATTTATATACAATGGTAATTAAATAAAAGGTGAACAGAAGAAAAAAATTAAGAAAAAAATAAGGTGAATATTGTTATATCAGTTATGTATTATGGTAATTGTTAATCTATTTAACTTGATTAAATAAAAGGTGAATTTTGAATAATGGATAAGAAAAAGAGGATCCAGGGAGTAATAAACAGTTTAATTACTTTTCCCCTAAAAATATATAAATTTTAAAATTTTAAACATTTCGTATTATATATGTAGTCTCTAAGGGCTAATTTCTAATTCTTTTTCATATGCGGTTGAAGTGCTGGCACTGATGCAAGCACAAGGGCTAGCAGGTTTCTAGGTGGAGGTTGGTTGAAGATGATGTTATGTGACATTCATAAGCAGTCTTCAAGTGAATGAATTATAAAGAACGAAGAAGTAAGAAAATGAGACGACTCTTTCTTTCACTATGTCATAAACAGATCTTCCCCTCCATACCAGTCACAAGTTTTTCTCTATTCCTCTCGTATACGGTATACAGTGGTAACACCATTAATGCTAGCCTAGAAGGCGTTTACTAATTTCGCATGGGAGAATCTCCATATACGTACTAATGGAAACAACTATAGTTTTATTGTCTTCGTATGAACAGAATATGATATAAAAAAATAAAATGACATGTATTATCGTACATACATTATCTGGCGTAAGTTGATATATTAAACCTTCCTTAATCACCTTACCAATTTGTAATTTTATAATGCATATAGTAGATTGACCTCCTATATATACAAAGTCAGACCCACTATGCCATTATGCAGGATGTGTAGAGGTTGTTTAGACAATTCATTAACGGAGGACTAACATATTATACAATCCGTCTTTAAAGCTCGTGTTCAGATTTTAATACTCCTGGCTCAAGTCATACATACATTTCCTGGTTCAAGTTGACGTATGAAGACCATTCTCAACAATCACTTCACTTCCTCTCTAAAAATTAATATAAATTATTGAATTTTAACTACTTAAAATACTTTCATATGCTTCTTCTCTAACAATCTGTTTATCCATGTCTCTTAAATTATTGTTTATTGTTAAATGAACTTACAATAGTTGAACAAAGAAAAATGACGGTAGTACAAAATTGAGAATGTTTGATATATATCAATAAAAATGAAGTGAGAAGAGGTTAGAGAATTTTAAGTATAAGGAGGATTTTTGAAGTCCTGAATATTTAAGAAAGAATTAGGAGATTGTTAGAGTAAAATTTAAACAAATCTTCTAAAAAATTTGACATGGAAATGTAATTAGGAGCTTGCGGGTGATGCTTCTATCCGAAACTTAATCACATTACCAACTTAATCAAATATGAAAGTATAATTTCATATTTTTTAATTTTTTTTCAAATATAAATATTTATTATAAGAATTAAAAATCAGATCTTATTTTTAAAATAAAAAATAAGTTACTTATTTTCAGAAAAAGTACATATACACGT
>PHNY01055840.1:1432-20854 GCA_003724115.2 Anethum foeniculum
AAGTTGCTCTAATCATTGACAAGTAAGTACTCCCTCCGTCCCTATTTACATGTTCATTTTACTTTTTGAGAAGTCAAATTGACCAATATTTGACTAAATATTACAAATTATCTATTTATTATTTGGAAACCTAAAAATTATATATTAAACTAGACAACATGCTCTTTTTAATGATATAACTTATTCTAATTTTTATAACTATATAATATATGAAAATTTTAGTCAAAATAAAGTTCAAAATGACATGTATTTAGGGACGGAGGGAGTAACAAACAAACAGTCAGGAGTTCAGGACCCAGACATGTGAACTATCAGCAACAGCAGTACAATAATTCATAATTTTTGATTAAAAATTAAAAATTTATTAATAATTTTAGTGTCCACCTCACGGTCACATGCCCACCGGAAATACGTTGTTGCCTATAGAAACACTCCTAGTAAATAGAGCAAAATCAGCAGACTCTCCGGTCTCTCTCTCTCTCTCTCTCTATCTCTCTCTCTCTCTCAGTAGTAAATAGAGCTACCTCCTTGACAAAATCAGCACTCAGCCTCCCCAGGTTCTCTCCCCCTCTCTGCATATATGTTATAACGTATACACTCTTGGCAGGTAATTATTTTCTTGCCCGCCTTTTAATCAGTTAGTTTATCACATGCTTTACTTTGTTGATGTTATTGGGCTTTTTTACAAGTTAATATTGTTGGTGTTGTCTATCCTATCAACTACATTATGTGGACTGGAACATTTCTTTCACTTCATTTCAACAAAGTGTTTAATAATTGAACAGTACATTAGTTGTTCGCAAAATATTATATGATGAAAATTCTTCCTCACATATTCCTTTGTCTAATTCTTTTTTTTTAAAAAAAAAACAATTACAGCTTCATATTATTTTTTCATACCATGGCAATAGCTGTGAGTGCATCCACAAGTTCACAACTAAGTTTTGGCGGGTCAGTAATGGCAAGAATAAAATCATTCAAAAGCTCCCAGAATAGTACATCTCGTCAAAGTTTAAGGCGTTTGAACAATATGAATCAACTCCATTTTATTCAGAGGACAACAATATCTAGGCCACAGGGAAGGAACTTGCAAAATTCTAATGGTTATGGTAATGGTGGAGTCATAAAGTGTGGAACTGGAATGTCTTTGATATTTGTGGCATCAGAAGTAGGGCCATGGAGCAAAACTGGTGGACTTGGAGACGTTCTTGGTGGTTTGCCACCAGCCATGGCTGTAAGTTGTGCTAACTAAGAAAATAATATCAATTTTGCTTTTCCGTGTCCGTTATTATCCTCTGACTCGTCTATATTATCAATCAACAGCTGCAAAATAACTAACTCTTCTCGTTGTCCCTTCCCTAGGCTAATGGGCATCGCGTCATGACAGTCTCCCCGCGTTATGACCAGTATAAAGATGCTTGGGACACAGAAGTTGTTGTTGAGGTACGTTCAGTATTTTAGATGTCATACTTGGTCCATGATGCTTCCACAAATATATTCTATAGTAGTCAGCTTTCATATTACTCATCAACCTTGGATGCAGCTTAAAGCAGGGGATAAGACTGAACAGGTTCGCTTTTTCCACTGTTACAAGCGTGGGGTAGATCGTATTTTTGTGGATCATCCATGGTTTCTTGAGAAGGTTACTTCTCATCTTATTAGAAATTTTAAGTAAATTGTATGCGTGTACCATGTAGTTTGCCTATTGTGGGCAGGCCCTGCATATATAGGATCATCATTTCTAGTCTCTGAAAGTGATAACGCTTCCATTCATTAATTTATGTTAGCTTGTTTGGTTTATCAATTTTAGGTTTGGGGAAAAACTGGATCAAAAATTTATGGACCTATTACTGGCAAGGATTACCAGGACAATCAAATTAGATTTAGCTTGCTTTGCCAGGTAGAACAGCGCACAATAGTCTGTGTTCTATATGCAGATATACAGTTTTCATTCTGTATTCTGTGTTCATTAGGAATCTATGCCTAATTTACCAAGTCATGCCCTTATTACTTTCAGGCAGCTTTGGAAGCTCCAAGAATTTTAAATCTTAACAGTAACAAATATTTCTGTGGACCTTATGGTCTCTCTCTCTCTCTCTCTCTCTCTCTCTCTCTCTCTCTCACACACACACACACACACACACACAGGTCAGAAGCTTTCTTTCTCTTTTTATATTTGTGAGAAGCTTTGCACTGTTAAAAAGGAATCACAATTAACAGTATTTTAGAAATAGGAAAAAAGGAGATCTAGAATTTAGAATTTGGATCTTTGCAGGTGAAGATGTTGTGTTCATTGCCAATGACTGGCATACTGCTCTCTTATCATGCTACCTGAAATCCATGTACAAATCAAACGGAATGTATTTAAATGCTAAGGTATTTGGCCTTCTTATATTGTTCTTTCGGAGATTAGATCTAACCAACTAATATAAAGCAGAAAAGTGGTAACTTTCTACTTGGTGACTGAAACAGGTTGCCTTTTGCATTCACAACATAGCTTACCAAGGCAGATTCGCATTTGCTGATTTCTCACTACTAAATCTTCCAGAAGAGTTTAAGAGTTCTTTTGATTTCATTGATGGGTATTATCTATTTTTCTAGTCTTCACTCAACTAAAATCCATGAAATTAAAGCTAGTCCATTATTACATGATTCAACAGGTACGACAAGCCTGTGAAAGGAAGAAAAATTAATTGGATGAAGGCTGGAATACTTGAATCGGATACAAATATCACTGTTAGCCCATACTATGCTGAAGAGCTTACTTCTGACGATGCCAAGGGAGTGGAACTGGATAACATTCTCCGGAGAACAGGGATTAAGGGAATCGTGAACGGTATGGATGTGCAAGAGTGGGACCCACTGACAGATAAATACACCAATGTCAAATATGATGCAACAACGGTAAGGGTTTTTCATGAAGTCCATGTCTGCAAAATATCTTTCAAACATCTTACATATATAGAATATTGACCTTGTCAGGTAATGCATGCAAAACCTCTGCTAAAGGAAGCCCTCCAGGCTGAGGTTGGATTGCCAGTAGACAGTAAAGTCCCTGTTATAGGCTTTATTGGGAGACTAGAAGAGCAAAAGGGATCTGATATTCTTGCAACAGCTATCTCCGGATTCATAGATGAGGACGTGCAGATAATAGTTTTAGTAAGCATTTTGAAGATTTGAGCCGAACCTCATTAGCTTATTTTTCACTCAAGCAAGAAGTTCTTTACTGATGGTTGTTTTATGGCATTACACAGGGGACTGGCAAAAAGCAAATGGAGAAGCAGCTCGAGCAGTTGGAGATATTATACCCAGACAAGGCCAGAGGAGTGGCAAAGTTTAATGTTCCATTGGCCCATATGATCACAGCCGGGGCTGATTTTATGATCGTTCCTAGTAGATTTGAACCCTGTGGTCTCATCCAGTTACACGCAATGCGCTATGGAACAGTAAAATGAACCGGAAATTATCTCCTCCAATATAACATTATATATGTCTCGAGTGCAATCATGTAACATTTATCAATCCACTGCAGGTACCCATAGTTGCATCAACTGGTGGGCTAGTGGATACGGTCACAGAAGGTTATACAGGGTTTCAGATGGGAGCCTTTAATGTTGAAGTAAGAACCTTCTTTTACGTCAAACCACCAGATTATTTTGTTTCCAAATTTAATGTAAACCCATGCTCAATCTACATATATTGTATCATTTCCAGTGTGAAACAGTTGATCCCGCAGATGTGATGGCAATCGTGACAACTGTGAAAAAAGCCATAACAACTTATAGAACTTCATCTTTAACCAAGATGATCATGAACTGCATGGCTCAAGATCTATCATGGAAGGTTAACATAAAATTGCACTTCTGCAAAACATTTGCCTAAAATTACTGAATAAAGTGATCCATGAAACTGGAGTCAACTTCTTGTTAATAGAAGTAACTTTTGACATTGCACAGGGACCTGCAAAGAAGTGGGAGGAGGTGTTGCTAGGTCTTGGGGCGGCTGGGAGTGAACCTGGAATTGAAGGTGATGAGATTGCACCTCTAGCAAAGGAAAATGTTGCAACTCCGTGAGGATATGGAGCTTGAGGCCTCGTGCCAGGTAACTCTATCTCTCGCCAGTGGAAGTGACGGTAGATTGCGTCCCTACTTTTTGCTTCTGCACCTTGCCATATGTGTTGAGCATGTGTATCGACCTGCCTGTAGTTTTAACAAAAATAATCATAATTTATTGTGTTTCTAGGAGTACAAATGTGTAATTCTTGTATTTTTAACAATTTATATTCAAGACTACAAGTGTTATTGTGTTGTGAGAGTCACAGTGTGCCACTTATATACTATTGGAGTTAAATGACTAATTCATCACTTTATACAGTAGTAATTTGCGAGTCACCAAGTTAAAAAGGTTTCAAGGACCTAACGAAGTTCTTAAAAAATTTGAAAGTTAATTACTCCCGTGAGTCCGGTTAAAATTTGTACTTACTCCGTCCTGCCAGAATTTTTTAAGTTCACTGTTTGCACGTATTTTGAGACTCTTATAAAATATAGTTTCATAACGTTTTTTTAAATTTTTTTTAATAAAAGTTTAATGTAAAAGTTTTATTCAGAAAAAAGAAATTTAAAAAAAGAATTGTGGAACTATAAAGCCTTAATATGTGTGCCAAAAAATAACGTACTAGCAAAAACAAACCAAAATAACAATAATTCGACTTGTATAATCTCTACCCTCTTCCTTTCCCATTTCAGATTGATCAATTGCATCGTCACCTCCACTTCCTCACTCATTTGCAGCACTACCTTCACCCCCTCTCTCATTTGCACCATCACTTCCGATTCCTCTCTAGAATTGGGTATACGAGCTAAATCATCAATGTGCTATACAAAATTTGCAATTGAATCATCGATCTAAAAAAGTTTCGTATCACAGAACTACAAAAATATCCCATTTTACTAAAAAAAAATGATTTTTACTAAAGAATTGTGTTTTTTTAAAATAAGTTAAATATAACATCTAAGCCCATAACCGAATGTATACTAGATCCAACAACCCACCACAGGTTAGTCCGAAAAAACTAGCAATTTGGTATACATTATTTATTAACTTGTATCTATATAGGTCCCAAACATTCTTATTCTTATCGATGTGGCAATCCGGGTCAAATCCCGAGCATTTTTCTAAAACCGGGTCAAGTCCCAATTCCGAGTCCGAAATAAGGCGAAACCTACTGGCCCAAACGCAGCCAACTTGGATTAATACAAGTCCACCACAGGTTCCCAAAAGATCATGATTTGTTAGTGCACGTAGTAGTAGTACTTTGTCTTATAAACTGAACAGAAGTCCTCAAATCTTATCGATATGGGACTGAGGTGTTACAAACTCCCCCACTTAAACTCTTGACGTCCTCGTCAAGCCAGAATAGACAGCCCATAGGTCCAGATCGTTCATCGCTAGCCATTGTGGGATAATACTAGCTGGCTTCGTGTCCCCGCCTCCGGATCTCTATCCATTGCGGGATGATACCACCAGCCTTCGTTTCCCCACCTCCGGCAACTTGACGCATCAAGCTTTCGAGAGTCGGCTCTGATACCATATGTGACAACCCAGGTCAAATCCCGAGCTTTTTTCGAAAATCGGGTAAAGTCCCGATTCCGAAAATGAAATAAGCCGAATCCTACTGTCGCAAATGCAGCCAACTTGGGTAAACAACAAGCCCACCAGAGGCCCCCAAAAGATCATGATTCGTTGGTGCACATAGTAGTAGTACTTTGCCTTATAAACTGAACAGAAATCCCAAATCTTATCGATTTGGGACTGGGGTGTTACAGAGGACTACCTCCGGAGTATTTCCAACCAGTTTTTTCTGTCACGTTCTCAACTAGGGTGACAGAATTTATGTACGGAACAAAAATTACGGGATAAAAATACTCGATAGTACGGCTTTTGTACCTATAAAAATTGGAAAAAATCCATTTTTTGTTCTCTTGTGTCGTGGCCTTTTGTAGGGCTCGGAGGACTACCTCCTGAGTATTTTTATCCTATTTTTCTGTCACGTTCTCCACTAGGGTGACAGAATTGACGTACGGAACAAAAATTACGGGATAAAAATACTCGAAAGTACGGCTTTTGTACCTATGAAAACTGGAAAAAATCCAGTTTTTGTTCTCTTGTGTCGTGGCCTTTTGTAGCGCTCGGAGGACTACCTCCTGAGTATATTCACCCCGTTTTTTATGTCACGTTCTCAACTAGGATGACAAAATTGATGTACAGAACAAAAATTACGGGAAAAAAACTCGACACTACGTCTTTTGTACCTATGAAAATTGGAAAAAAATCAGTTTTTGTTCTCTCCTTTCGTGGCCTTTTGTAGAGTTCGGAGGACTACCACATGAGTATTTTTAACATGTTTTTTCTGTCACGTTCTCAATTAGGGTGATAGAATTGATGTACGGAACAAAACTTATGGGATAAAAATACTCGACCGTACGACTTTTGTACCTATGAAAATTGGAAAAAAATTAGTTTTTGTTATCTTGTGTCGTGGCCTTTTGTAGCGCTCGGAAGACTACCTCCTGAGTATTTTTATCCCATTTTTTTTGTCACGTTCTCCACTAGGGTAACAGAATTGACGTACGGAACAAAAATTATGGGATAAAAATACTCGACAGTACGGCTTTTGTACCTATGAAAGTCGGAAAAAATTCAGTTTTTGTTCTCTTGTGTCGTGGCCTTTTGTAGCGCTCGGAGGACTACCTTCTGAGTATTTTCACCCCAATTTTTCTGTCACGATTGATGTACCAAACAAAAATTACAGAATTAAAATACTCGACAGTACGTCTTTTGTACCAATGAAAAATGTAAAAAATTCAGATTTTGTTCTCTGTTGTTTTCCAATGATGATTTACATTTTATAGTAAGTATATCTACATGTGACTTAAATTCGTACATATTTAGAGAATCCGTATTAATGTGTTGTATCTTATGTAACATATTTTTATACTACAAAATACTTTATTTTTAGTGCTCACATGAACATTGAAAAGATTAAATCATATATAAATTAAAGTGGGGATATTACAACACATGTATAAATAAAAAATGTACAACTACATTAAAAATAATCATTTAAATCGTAAAAGTCTATATATGAATTCATTTCAAATGTTAGGAAGGCAGGTCTGGTGTACTTTTGCATTGCAATTGATACCTTCTACTCACTCCAACGTAACATGGGACATTCTTATCATAAAACTTAAACAATACACAAATCCATGAGGTTGACGACAATATATGCAAATGCAAAAATGAAATGCATGATATTCATTACCATTAGCTAACGCTACAATAATTTTGCGAATTGCTGAAATCATATCTTTTCATAGGGCCCCTGATTCACACAAACACGGATTTTTTTTTTACATATATACAAAAAGTCGCAAATTACACTGTTATAGTTAAATTACCGCATTAATAATTCAACCGCACTCACCTTATTATCAATATTGACGACAATATATGCAAATGCAAAAATAAAATGCATGATATTCACTACCATTGGCTAAAGCTACAATAATTCTGCAAATTTCTGAAATCTTATCTTTTCATATGGCCCCTGATTCACACAAACCCGGATTTTTTAGAAATTCTTTTTACGTACATATAAAAACTCGCAAATTACACTGTTATAGTTAAATCTCCGCATTAATAATTCAACCGCACTCACCTTATTAGCAATAAAATTATTGTCGTATATATACAGGCCCGTGCCTTGCATAGGCAGTTACGCTAGTTTTTATTTATTACCCTTTGTTCATATACAATTGTTAGAAAGAGCTATTGGTAAAAGAGTTTGGAGGTGGTGAAGACCTGCTTCTGGCAGAGTTGCAATTTGCATTTATTTCATGTTTGGTATGGATAAGTCAACTTATTTTAACTTTGTCACAACTTGTATATATGCTTATATTTAATAGGGGTTAATCAAACATTCAAACCACAGATAGGGCAATCACTCGAATCCTTTTTACAGTGGAAAAAACTTACTTACCCTCTTCTTTGGCTGTACTGAAGCAGTAAGTATTGAGATATTTTAAGCTTTTATATTAAGCTTTGATCACATATCTTCACCACTATTTCAAACTAATAAAATATAATTGATAAAAGGGAAAAATGAGTCACAATCAATAAAACACATAAATATTATAACACTTAATGTTTAAACATATATAATAAACATAAATATAATTGATAATCAAGACTATCTTTTTTTTGAAACTCTAGAATAATATATTAAAAAGGGAATAAAACCCTGAAGATTACATAAATGGACCAGCCCCATTGAAACCTATTGAAGACAGTACTTATGCAAACTGAACGAAAACTAATACTAGAACTTAACCTAGAGAGGCTGCTACAGCCATGGCTACTTGCCTTGAGGAAATCTACTCGAAGAAGATAATACTACATAAAGCTAAAGCTCTCCCCACCCCATGCCTTAACTTCTACTACCTTTACCCTTACGTTTGGTCACAATTTCGAATCCTTCATCATCCAATTCTTTTTTCTCAGGAACTTTTCTCTCAACATAAATATTTTTTTTCCCAGTAGCAACATCTCTTTTCTCCTCTTCAATAGATTTCTTAAGAGATTTACGATCTCTTTGAGTAAGATAATAAATGTTATGCTCTTCATCCAGGTTTTCACAATGATCAATTCGGGTAAAAATTTCATTTGGAGCTCGATTAACTAAGTTTCCTTTTTCCCACTCAAATTTGTACCTGACTTCGATTAGCATATAATAATGTTGGGCATTACACTGACAAATGACTTGTTGTGGAATTGGTTGTTTGAGATCAGGTGGTGAAACTAACTGGGAAGACAAACTCTCTTTTGAAAATGATTTTTTTCTTGCAAAATGTTTTTTTTCGTCAATTTCACATAAACTTTCAGCTGGGTTGCAGTGGTTGAATAATATTGATGTAAAATCAATATATTCAGCTATAGATAAACCTACACCTGGTCCATGCTTAAGATATTCTAAAATTAAGAACTCGCACTCCTAACAAAGATAATAGGCTATAAATTCACATGTGTTGGTATGAGGGGTATACGGAAGGTGCTCCATCCACTCCTTCCTCACTTGTTCCCTCAATCTTGGGTTTTTGTTAAACAGCAATGCAAGCTCGTTAACTAAAGTTTACTTAAAACAATATATAATTTTTTTTTTGAAGAAAATAAGAGAAGTAGATTAACTAAAGTTCTTAAAATGATTTATATGCGTTCATAATATAACTATTATATATAAAATATCATGACTATTTTTGTTACCGTTGCATTTACAGAATAATTATATATAAAATATTACTAACAAGTTACCGTTGCATTTGCCGAATAAAACTTTTCCAAACTGAAGTTACTGAAATTTTATTTACGAACAACTATATCACAAGAAATGTTAAATGGACTTGTTTTGATGAAAAACGGAAGTGACCTTTTAAATGAAATTCACATCGAAAGTGTTGATGATTTCTTTATGAATATAAACACTTCTTTCTTCATGTTCTCCAACCTTCAGTTCGGCAGCCAAAGTTGCAAATACTCCTTGTTGAACCTTTGTAAAATTATTGGCATAGAGCTCTTCGATAGTCTTTTCCTTGTTTGGATCGTGTGTGTCCAAACACCTGGTTCCTAAGAGGAATGACGAATATTCGAAATCAGTTTTTGCAAATTATCCATCTCTTTTTGCATTAGCCACCTTTATATCTATCTCATTAATGTTTTCACGTGTCCACTTTGATCTTGAAGCCTTACTCTTTGTTGAAACGGAAGAATATAATGATTTAAGAGATTCACTAAGAGGTACTATTGTTTGTTTTCGTGAGCTTTGAGAAGAACTAGATGTGTAGGCCATTGATGAATGGGAGGGAAATGAAGAGTAAAAATGAGGAGAAAGGCAGAGATATGAATCCCTTAAATCATGAATCATGTGTCAAATATATGCTCTTTTTAGAGTGACTACCCCAGAAGTTGCTACATAATTACAACAAATGCCATCAACTTCGTACTTTTTGGTATATTAGTTTATAACCCGGTAACATGTTATACCATATTTTATTATATTTCATACTGCTGTTTCTGTGTCTTTGTTACAGATGTGGTGGTGACTGGGCTCACGCATAATGACTCACGTGATCTCAATGCTTAATTAGACAGTACTTGGACATGGCTTCCTTCATTTCAGCTCTATTTTCCATTCCTTTTCAGTGTTTTTGTGATTTGTAGGCTTGTAGCCTCTTTGAAGTTTGAACTAGCATCTTATCTCTACTTTATCTGATGCATCTCAATTGTTTGCTTAGAGTATCTCCAATGGTGCTAGTTAAAATGATTGGCTAAAATAATATAAAATATTGATTATGTAAAATTTGCTGAACCTGTAGCGTGATTTACTTTAACGGAGTTGGCTATAATAGTTGACTATATTTTAAAAATAGTATGTTTTTATTATTTAAGTTGTTTAAAATAGAATGTATTGTTACAATATGATAATAAATATATTATGTGATTTCACTACAGGTCCCTAGTGGTTCAGCAAATATAGCCAATCTGGAGGAGTTGGCTAAATTTTTTGCTAAGAGTTTTGTACCATTAGAATTGTGAAATTTTTACATAATATCTATATATCTTATTTATGACATGTTATATTTCATTTTAGTTAAGAGTTTTACCCCATTGGAGATGCTCTTAATGAGGTAATTTAATCTTTCTCAATTGTTGTCCTTATTTGTTAATTTAAATTTTGAAATTTGTAGAGTCTATTTTGTTCATATTACTTGAATTCAAAACTGAGTCTCTCCTTATACCATTCGTATTTTGTATTCTAGTTTGAGTTTTACACCCATGAAAGAGGTTGTCATTCACCTACTATCTACCATTTGTTTATTTTCATATTGCAAGGTGGTTTTTGAGTCAAAAATGTTTTATGCGAGGAACCTTACAAGTTACAAGGTGGTTTTTGAGTCAAAAATATTGTTAAAAGAAATTTGTTTTTGTAAGCTAAGAAATTTGAACTCAACTGCAGTAGAGACAAAGAAACATAGGTGAAAGCATCAACATCAACAAATGTTGATAGTGTTGGAAGAATTGTGGTATTGTACGGAATCATGTCATACAAAAATTAAAATATTTTATCACAAAAATTAAAATATATTATTTGAAAAAAGTGTACACAAATTATTCATATTCAAAAATATGAATACTCATTAGATAATTTGAATAAATTATGGCTTTTTTTTACGTTAGATAATTATAATGAAGCTTTTTTATTATTAAAATGCATAAATTGATATAAAAAGTTAGAATATTTTATCTAACAACAAAATTGTGTGTATATAATATGTCCAACAAAATCTTTTTTTTATATAAATTCATATTCAAAAGTCGAGGTATCTCCATGTCCAAAAACATTAAATAAAATTTATTTAATCTAAATTTATTAATTATTGGGTGTCCTGATGTGTTTCTTAAAGATATTATTATAATGAGCGAAATCTTGGATGTAATAAAAAAATTATCATTAATCATAACTTTTATACAGGAAAAAGAATTTGAATTTTCAAAAATACAATATAAGATTCAAATTTCATTGTTACAAATGCGAACAAAGAATTTATTTTGTACAGAATTATTAAAATTATAAAATTTAACATTATCATATATATTTATGTTGTCACACAATTTCTTAGCAAAATATGATATCTTGGTAGTTTTTTAATTTTTACCAATATATTTGTATTAAATATATTATTATCAAAATTTATTAATATACTAATGATATCTTAGAGCATTTCCAAGAAACTCTTAAGTCACTCTTAAATATAATATAATATAAATTATTGGCTCTTAGCAAATTGCATTCATCGTCAACAATACTCTTTATATTCACTCCTCATTTAATTTTATAAAATTTAAAACAACTTGATCTCATAAAAGTACAAAAACAAGTGGATAGAGAGAGAATATGTCTTATTAATTTATGATAAAATATTACTTTAGGGGTTGATAGGAGCTCAAACAAATGAGGAGAGAGAGTAAGCTCTTAGAGATTTTAGGAGCCACTAAGAGTCTTTTAGACAAACATTTGCTCTCCCTGAAATTTCAATTTAAGAACTAAGATTTTATACGAACTCAAACTCGAACATTGGTAATCACAATCATTAAAATTAACAATATATAAAAGAAACTACAACTAAATACGAGTAACTTCTTCTCCTTTTCTCACTTCACAAATAAACCATGACGCATACATTAACATATATATATATACACACACATAAATATTAACTTATATCCTGTACACGATAGATCCTAGGCGTTGTGTGTATCAACCCGTGGCAAAAATAACCATGATCGCCTACGATATTATAAGTTACCGATCTAAATCAAACATGTTTTACATGAAGAAGGTTTGGCTCAGCATGTTATATTCAATACGGGTAGGAGAAGAACTATTTACAACTATCCAATTAAGAATTCTCAGATTGACTAGTTTTAACCCTACGACATAGAAGGAACAGTGAAAGGTATCTTATTCAAGAGTCAAAACTACTTTACTTCAATATCTCTGTTTTAGTTCCCCTCCTTTTTGGTTCGAGGCCTGCTCCCCTATAGATCTATAGATCTGGAAAGGAAATAAATATTGGAGTATCCTACTTTCACGCAATTCGCAGGGATCAACAAGCAATGTCACATGTAGTGATTTATCATTCAATGAATGATTAAAAAAGGTGTGTTGAGAATGCCGCCAGTATTCATCCTAGCCACGATCGAACTCTCCCGATTGTAATTTCCAGTATGAATACTATGCCTAAGGATTACTTCTAGAGTATTTATTATCTTGTTATTTTTGGCTTTTAATATTTGTTATCATTAATCATATAATTAATAATACAGTATGTGTTTTTCCATTAAAAAGAAAATAAATAGTAGAAGACATTTTAAAGTAGGGTTTGGCCGGGAAAACAAATATAACAATTATAGAAAGAACAACAATAACATTAAAGTTGTTGACATTTTTCTTTATTCTAAATACAATTCAGACACACCATTGCCAGAACCTAACAATATAAGGACTCTAGATTTTAAAAAGTAATGGACTTCATATTTAAGCCTTATCATTGTATTTTCTGCAGGTGCATATGAAGCTACTAAGCAACTATGCAAGTCTTTTGGTGATGGGTTAACAGAAGTGAAAAATCCTTGTATATACATTATTAATTGATTTATATATATTTAGTGTAGAGAGAAATAATGTATTTATATATATGTTTTATATGTGGGGCTAGTAGTTTACTAAATAAGTAGTTTATTTATAATAAAAGCCCAATTGTTCACAGGCTTTAGTCCATTAAGTTATTTTTTTGGGTCTTATAACCTATATAAATCATGTAACTCCACATTATTATTAGACTTGATTACTGGAATATATAGAAATATTATAATTGGGTCTCATTCATGAGTTGCAATCTATAGCTTTCTCTACCTTGAGTGGTTGGGAAACCCTTGGGGTAGTGAACTTTCTGCGCTTAATCCACCCAAGCTTATCTTTTCGTGTTTTTTCTATCCATAGCATGTTTCTACAAGCTGCATCCTTTGGTACTTGGCCTATTTTCTAATAGAAAGGTCAACTTGGCTATATTACAGGCCACAGGGTTAAGTTTGCTGCAGCAAGATGTAGTTCTCGATATTACAACTACTGGACTGGAATATCCAATTGGCGGGCTTCACATCATTAGCCATAGTGCATAAAAACTACATTTTCATGTAATTACATTTTGTTTTGTTTTCATGAAACAAAATTAGATCATCAGATACTAAAATGACTGCAGTTACAGCATCTGTTTCCACTCTTGCAAATAACTAATATTTTGGTGTTTTTACAGCTTGGAGAATTAAAATATGATCAAGGTGAAGGGACTTGCAACAAATACCAAGACGATAGGAAGGAAAAATTTCTACTACATGCAGCATTTTAAGTGTTATGGTTCCTACTATCTGGCCCAATACCTTGTGCAACTTATGGCTTTGCATATGATAAGATACACTATATAAACCCCACACTTGTAGCAGTTGCAGCAGCCTCTTGGCTATGCATCTAGAAATTAACAAGGTGTTATATTAAGACCACAATGTACCAAGTGAATACCACAGTTATGGCATCAAGTGTTTCTTAAACAGTAGGAGACTTGATCAAAAATTCATGAAAAAATTTTGGTTGGTTCTAGAGAGCTTCAGTACTTTTATATCATTTTGACACGGAGATGACCAAACTAGTTAAGTGGGCATCATAATGAAGAGTTTGGATAGATACTACATATAAACAGAGCTAGTTCAAGTGTGCTATATTACATCTGCCTTGAAATCTTATTTATTGGCTCTATTTCTTCTGTAGTCTGCAATTTTGTCTACACCTCGATTTTTTATCACAGTTTTATCTGGAATTCTTAATATAATTACCATGCAGTCATGCACAACTAGTCAACTACAATGCTTTGGCCTATAAGCTGATACCTTGTCATAAGCGTTTTGAAGGTCTTATATCTCAATTCAATCACTGTCTGCCCAAAGTGTTAGACATGCTTTACTATCTCGAGTTTTCAACACCCCTAGGTCGCTGCTTAAATAATATCCTAAGTTGAATTTAATTACTCTAACTCAATTTATTGATCACAAATTCTTTTATTATCAATTGAACGTATCACAAGACTCCCCACAATCTAAATTCTAAAGCATCAATAGACTATTCTAATCAACTCAAATTCAGCTAACAATAATTAGACTACTGCTGCATGGCCTTCACTTGAAATTATAAAAATGTTACAGAGCTATATATCAGCAAAGGACATTTTTTTACGTATTCTCTCCATTTACAGTTATAGTAAACCCAGTACCATACTTGTGTCACAATTGCATAGTACATTATATAAGAAAGTCAGATGCAAGCTCACACGAAAACGCTATAAAAAAGGAAACTCTACTATCAAAATAGATAATAATTACTACCAAGTCTGACATTTCAAGCAAGCCCAACAAACAAGTAACAATTAGTTATGCGATGCATTCCAAATTGAACTTTTTTTTTTTTGACAAATATGGCTTATAGCCTTACAAAGTGAGTATATGTTCTAATAATGTTATGCAAACTGATAACCATTAATTAAGTCTACGTGTTTAGATAAATTAACTGAAACATGGTCATTTTAGACACTCAAGCTGCACTATATAGTGAGGGAGTCTAGACACAAGTATCATGCAAAATTAATCAATACAAATACATATATAGAGATAGGTAAGAAACTTATAAAGCTCTGACATATAATACTACACTGGAGAAACTTACCAAGTATTTGTTTGTGATGGTCATCTTTCTGGTAGCGAACCTCGGTATCACTGAAGGCGTGCGATATGTTCCGATAAAGGAAGAAGAAATTATGAATGGAAGCAAGGGTTTGTTACCACTACCTCCTTTGTGGTGGCATAAAGTATGGTGGCTTGCACACGGATGGTTGAAACCATTTCCTCCATTTTGGGCTCTTGGATATGTCTTTGGCCTTGCAAATATTCCTGATGTTGATGCAGAAGCAGTAGATGGAACACTACATTGATCCATCTGGCGGTAGCTAAATAAAAAAAAAATAATGTATAGTCCTGCAATATGCATTCATACTACATAAATGGCTACATTATTTTTATTATACAGTATAAAATATTTCTCCTTTGGTGAGTCGTCCTGTAATCTTATACTCACACTAGAAGATAAACACTTATTTCTTTTCCAAGGTAAAACAGGGTAGAAGTTAATTATCAGAAAAAATACATGCCTCAAACTCTAATTCTAATGGAGAACAAACGCAACAACTTATGATTCATTTCTGTGTTTTTTCCCCAATTTCAAAGGAACGGATATACTGGCACATATTTATTATAGGTGCAGACTAAGATGCAGAAATACCAACTATTTTCTGAATCATTGTTAAGTTGGAAAATTGGACTGATATCTTGGTCAAACCTAAGGCAAACTTGCTAAGGATAATGGTCAGATTCATAATCAAAACAACAGGAATGTGAATGCTTTAAGCCTGTATTTTGTAAAATAATATAAATCACACAATTGCTTTACAACTGAAGAAGTATATAACATGGACAAAATGCAAAAACATCTTTGCTAAATATCTTTTTATATTTGAATCGTTCTTGGCATATAGCCACGACAGATTGGTATTACAGAATAAGCATATTAAAACTAAAAATAAATGAATATGCATCCTGCAAAAAAAGTTAAACTAGTAAATGTTAGATGAACCTTTCCAATTTGGAACGAGCACAAAATATATTTTTAGCAGATGAATGAACTGCACTTTGCTGGGGCCTGGTTGGCTGCTGCTCCAAGTTGCTTCTTGTCTTCATTATGGAGGAGACTGTTAGGCTAAAGTAGTCATTACTTTTCTGAGACGTAGCCCCCCTGTGAGTACACATTTCTTCCCAGCAGAAAACTTTTTTGTTTTTCCAGTGTTGTCCAGTGAACAATTGGATTCCTCTGGACAGATGCCCCTCTACTGTAATTGACAGCTTAGGCAACTTCCTACTTGCTGAAAGTTTACGCCTCAAGGGCTTGGACTTTCAGCTGTTTCTGCAGAATACATTGTAATCTCTCCTTCGTTGCTATACCCGTCGCTGGTCGGACATATCTGAAACCTCAACAAGAAAGGAACTAGATTCGACCTCGCTCCCAGAGACATTTACAGAACCAGTTGAAGCAATTTCGGCATCTGCCACAGTATCAAGTCCTTGATCCGTTGAATGCTCTTCTCCAACTGCATGCCGCAAGGGAATTGCCTTGACCATATTCTCGTCTAATTTCAGATGCATATTTCGAGCAGCCTGATGCAAGAGCAAGACCGCAGGTTTGATGATCCTTGGCAGAAAATTAATATCTAAGAGCTGGATTAGGGCACTTTCATTCTTTCTAAAAGGAGCTGGAGTTAACTTAGGTGATTCATAAATTTCAGGAGTTGGAAATCCTTGTAAATGAGGAACAGTCTGTAATTCAGTGATTGGTGTGTCCTCTTAACGTGCATTTGCCACATGGTACGAGCTTGGTCCATGAATTGGTATTGAGGTTTGACAACGATGGAGTACCATCATCTTCAGCTTCGGTTGACTTGAAAACCTGTCACTTTGCGAAGGAGCTCAGGATTGTTCACTTTTCAGGTAAGCGGACATCAAGCTAATCACTGGTAGTTTTGGTCTAGTGAGTTCATCAAGATTACTCTCCAAATGTTGGTTCAACCAATTACAGATAATGGGAATCAATATACAAAATTGCATAAGAAGATCCCTCTTCCAAGATGAAGACGAAGATGATGTTGAAGTGGACTTATGGTGGGAGATGTGGCTAGTTTCATGGGATCACAGACCATAAATGCAAGATTGCCAATGCATATCATACCCAGCTGATCCAGGGCCCTATGTTACTCAATCTGTGGATATCTTTATAAGATTGTCTGTCGCTTTGACCACTTTTCCTTCCCCGACTGTCAACTCCCTTTTCTCAGCATAACCTAGTATGTAGACAACACAACCAAGATCCAAACTGAGTGTAGAGCAGATCTTTAAGTACCAAGGCTGCGGAACCTGCACACTTGAGTCCCTGTCCATCACATCCAGACCAACTATTGTTAGATCAATAATTGAGCTTGTGATGAAGAATCTGCACATTAATAAGAGAATTAATAAAAAAAATCATATAAAAGTAAAACACAGACCTAGATACATCAGAAAATGAAATCCTTACTAAGAAGTAAGAACTATTCATATATGTTACATTAAGTCACAAGCTTTAACAAGAAGCATTGGTAGATATAGGTGGAAGAGCTAAGATATTCACATGAGAGCAGGCAACAATGACCATGTTATGAAATACAAATTAAAGGGCAAGCATGCCTTTTAAGAAATGCAGGGTTGCATGAAGTACTTGATATGCGCAGTACAATAAAAACTTTTTGTATCTTGTCTTGATATTCTACCAACTTATCACCCCATCAAAGTTTCACCTTTCCTATTTCTCCAGTTCTCACCTATTCTATGTCAAAATGCAAGAGACAAGTTACGACAGAAAGCTCTTAAATATGTAGCAACCCTATTCTCTAGTCTTGTTTTTCACATTTTCAAGAAAATGACATTCCAACTCTTGTTTTTCACATTTTTAGTAAACTGTAATAACTTATGCAAACTATGTCAGATCCAAACCATAAAACAAAACATATGCATTAATCCCCTTCACTCATAAAAACAAAAACTTAAGCAAATTTTGGCGATAAAAACCAAACTAAGTTCACCAAGTAATCAAGAAAATTCAAAAGCTTCACCAACTTTTGCTAATTAAAACAAAATTATCTACATTAAATTAATTAACAAAAAACAAAGTTCTAACAATAAAGATTAAAAATTTAGCAAATGTAGCTAATTATATTAATTTATAACAGAAACCATTGTAAATTGGTAAGCTATATCCGAAGAGAATAAAAGAAGAAAAAACAAGCAATGAGACGTCAAGGATCCAAACTTATACATGAAGCAATTAGCTCAGAAACCAAGTATAACTCTGTGGGACAATTGATGCCTGCAATAATCGACATTACCACCAATAATGACATAATTTTCACAATATACTTCATCATACCTGCCACACCTGCCATGGGAACCATACGATAACCTAGAACAACCCTCATACAAATATGAATATGTAGAACAAGAGCCATATGTATTGCAAACTAAAAAATTCATCACAAATTAATTAAATTGTCAAAAATGTGAATAACCTCAGAATTCATTTAGCTAACACAAAATTACAGCTAATAATGAAAATCATAAATCTAAAAACTACATATAAACATAAAGTTATAAAATAAAAAAATATTTTAAAGTTTAAAGAAATGAAGACTCACCGGCGCCGGAAAACATGTGGAGAGAGATGAAGACGAGTAAAAAGGAGAGAGGGAGACAGATGAAGATGAGTACAAAGGAGGGCCGCATTTCACCCGCCCCGACCGGGTCGGGAATCTGGGATCTTTTCGGGTTCGGGGGGCTACAGGGGATAAATATAACAAAATTTGGCGATCAGGCGGGATCCCCAAATTTAAATTTAATATATCTATCTATCTATCTATTCTATATATCTATATATCTATTCTATATTATAATAGACGAAACATTAAAAGTTTGGTAGTCGGTCGGTACGGTACGGTACTTGCTGAAATTACTTAATTACCCTTACTTAAAAATTTCAATATTATTACTTAATTGACTTTACTTAATTAGTATATAAATCAATTACCCTTTTTAAATAAAACAGGTTATCGTTTCTATTTTCCC